>JALDNG010001323.1:0-62293 GCA_024349245.1 Neodontobutis hainanensis
TTTTCGAGACTGTAATTTTTGACTGCCTTCGTTATCAAAATGAAGCATTATGCCTCGTTAATAACAAAACAATTCAGAATTATGATTGTAAAAACATTAAAGCCAAAACAGAATTCAAACAAAGTTTTGAAATCGACTAACTAAGATGTCATTGGACGATGTGTTGTTTATGACAACCAAGGCTGCACGATTTATTTTGATGTCGAGAAAATAGACCGAGTAAATTTCGAGGTTTACGTTCGTGGTCGTGTCGAAGAAGGTAATTATAAAATCTAACTAGATTGTCCAAAACAGACCAATAATACCTATGTTTTTGTGACCGTTTTCGTCATTATCGTTGCAGTGGCAACGGTATTAATCGGACTATTCTTCTTATTTCACAGTGTTTACGTAATATATACTGTTTGACTTTCAGTTAATGTCTTTTTGTAAGCGATTAAAGAAAGAAAACTCGGAACAAGTTGAAGTAAGATTTTGTTTATTATCAGGAAATTATACTGTAACTCGGACCTCAATTGTTGTAATCTAAAAATAAACTTAATGAAAATAATTTCGAAATTTGATCCCTTAATGTCTATATTAAATTTTTGAAAATTTGACTCTGTTTTCTCTATGTCTACGTCATCTGTTAAATCAGATGTTGGTACATTTTGCTTCCAAGTGATGTATAAAAAACTTCCAATGTTATTCTGTTCAACCTGCGTTTCATAAAGAATGATAATTTCGTTCTTCATTTAACTAAAATTTATGTTTGTTCAAATAATTTTTTGTATTCGAGAATGAATGATTTGTCTCAATTCATTGTTAATTTTCCAGTATTTGTAATTGACAAAAATCAATCTTTTGTTCTTGATTTTACTCACAACCGCCAGCTGTAGAATTGTTCTTAAGGGCGGCATAAATGACTCAAAATAGTTTTCTTACAAGAATCCTAAAACTATTCAGCCTTTAACAAACATTAAGAACTAAATCAACTTATCAGCCCCAAAACCGATGATTATGATGAAATTTTTCTTATCATTTATTTCTCGGAAATATGTGTAATTAAACAAAAATTGTGTAAATATCAATGAAAATGTTGAACCACGAAGGTCCCTCATATTAAGGATAGCTATTAAGGGAAAAATAACATTAAATCTATGTAAGAAGTTTAAAATCTCTTCTTCTTCTCTCCAAATCTGAAATATAGTTGTTGTATAATATTCTATTTTCATTCAATATCATGTACGTAAAATTAAAAGGACGTTTTAAATTCACTCGGTATCAATTAAATGTTAAAATATCTTTGATCTGCTTAACGAGCATTTTAAGATTATTTCAAGTCAAAGTATATAACTCTGAAAAAGGTCAATATAGGAGTACAAATTTATTTTATGCAGAACTTTGTTTGAATTTTATTCGTTCTTTTAACAGAACTTTTTCAATTTTAAGGAGAGTCGTACCATCACTCAGAGATTTATCTCAACAAATCTGGAAAAGGCGTGAATAAGCTGGTAGGTAATTCTGAGTATCATTACATTTTCATAGAAAACATCCCTTTATTTCATTATGTTTTTCTTCAGCTAAGAATGATTCAAAGGGTAATATTGTATGTATGGTTCAATGAACTCTATGATACAACTAAATTTCCTCATGAATCAAATTTTTCCAGATTATGCTGTAAAATGGAAAAAGTTTCACACGAATAAAATTTTGACATAAGAGATTAAAACAATTAAAAGTTATGAAGATTTATTTTACCAAAGATGTTTATTATTTTCGATATCCAATTGCAAAAAGTAAATTAAATACATTGCATCTGATAGTACATTATTCAGACATCCGCCTTTTTCTTTATAGATGATTATTTTTTAGTTCATATTTTTAAATTGAAACAAAAAATAATTTAAATTTGATAAAATGTTTATTTCTTATTCGATAAAGAATAAATTCTAATGAACTATTTTCGATAATTTATATATTGAAACAACTCGCGATTGCCTCGATCAAAAATAATGTCACAGAAAACTAAACGGCAGAATAATTTTCTGAAATGTTGTAAAATTCTATTTTCAAGGCAATTTTTATTTTTTGACATTAATTTATCAAAATTTATTGACTTTCAGATTTTTAAATTGATTCTGGATTTCAGATTTTCGTTTTTTGTATCCTTCATTATATGAAAGCAAGGTTAAAGACAAGAATTTAATTGGCTTATTTTTCAAAAATCAGCATTTAAAAATATTTTCAAACTATGAGTGTGAAGATTAAATAAATTGTGCTTCTCTACACGTCAATTAGAGTGAATATTAAAACTGGAATATATTTTTTCAGATATAATAATACTAAATTAATAAAAATATACTGGAGATTAAATTATTTGAAAAATGAAGATAGCGAAAATCTTTTAACAAATGGCAAGGTCCAAACATGTGGCTTCAAACAAATCAATGACAGATATTTGTCTTTAAATTTAATATCTATTTGTTCAGAAGTTAAATTAAATCATGGATATTTTATAAGAATAAGAAATTTTCTGATAAAATGAGATGAACAAAATATATATGAATATTATTTGAACATTATTTTTTGATAGGTTTGTTTAATCATACGAAACCATGGAAACTTTCCCAATTTTACTTAAGGTTAAATCAATTTGTTAAAAATATTTCACGACGTTCCTACTTGCATTTGTTCAACACGCAGAGACCGACGACGTTTTTGAATTTTAGAGTTGTCATTAAATCTTACTTATTTTTTGGGAAATTATCCGGTTAGGTTTAAGAGGCATTCTACGAAAATACTCTTTTTATTTTGTAAAAATTTTCAGCTAAATTTGTAATATCCTCTAATGTTCACATAAAAGCTAAATTTTTGCTTTTGTTGAGGAAGGATGAGTTTAAACAATCCAGACGTCTTCTGCAGGACGTTTGATGGTATTTAGACTCGTCGATGAGTTTGTTTACCAGATTTTGACATTTGGCACAATCGTAAAATGAAAAAATCTGGTCTCAAGAAGTGTGGGATTAAGAATCACCGATAAACTCATGCGCTGAGATCATACTGTAACCTCACCTCTACTTCATCGATTTTCTAAGAAGAAACAAAGAATCTTATCTTTTTGTGAATACAAGGTAGGATAGCTCGTTCTACTACGTCGCATTAAGATAAAACTCCTTTTTACACCCCCGAGCGCTCACTAGTTCCCAACAGCGAAGAGACTTCATAAAAACTAAATAGGCTGATTTTCAACTTGATCATAAAGTTCAAAATTTAAAATTCCCAAATTTTATAGTATAATTATTTTGAATAAAAATGTGAGAGAATCAGACAATGAAATTACTTTTCACGAAATACTTTTGATATTCATCAAAATTATAAAGTTAAAAGGGATTCATTTTAGAATTTTTAGAGTTTCTAAATTCATACATTTTAAATCTCTAAACGTCCAAAAATAGCACTTATGGAAAAGTTAAATTAAGATTGATGAAGGTGCGTGGTTGAAAATATATCAATATACTCTAAAATGAAAAAATTTAGATAATAACACGTGATTCGGTATGGACCAATATGAAACTAATAAAACTATTGATCTTTTCAGCTGATTAAAAATTTGAATATTTTTCGAAAAATAACTAAATTCTATTGGATCAACAACGAATTAACACAAAATAATTTGAATAGGGAAATTTGTAAACATTTTAAATTCGATGAAGGGTGTGGGTTTCAGAAGGAAATCGGTTAGCACAGGAAAATTTCGGAGATTTAGGAAAATAATGGAAAACTAAAATAAAGAAAGTGGATATATTCACGTTCCGCCTTCTTTTACTTTCGTATTTTTATTTAGACAATTTGGACAGTAGTGAGTATTCTTTTAATTTATCGTAATCTATGCATGTTCGATAGAAAAACATTGTCGTATGGCAAACTGAGAAAAATAGGTATCTTTTCGAGATTCTCCTTGCCTTGTGGCTGAGGTGCGAGGCGTGCCCTAAATTTACTTTCACGCTTTCATCTTCTAATTTAGGTTTACCTCAACAATTTGGCCTCTTGGGTCGCATGCCTACCTCTCTATAAATTCTATCTAATTGATAAAAATTTTAAATGCTGTTAATCTTAAAATTTATTGAATTGTATTTTTATTATTTATCAGAGATTTTTTTAGAAGAATGAAATAAAATGTAAATTAAAATCTGGCTACTATTCTTCACTATTTTAGCTTCTACTTTAACAAATGTGAAATGAAAAAGCTAAATTTATGAAAGAGTTCACTTTTGTAAATTAAAAACTACTAATTAAAGTTTAGATTATTTTGAAGGGATCAACGATTAAATGTGTTATAGAAATTTAAGGTCGAATAAAGATGTCCATAAGAAAAATAAAATTATGACATTATTTTTTGAAAACTATGATGCGACTGGTTTGTTTGACGTATCTCTTATTTTTAAACTAAGCTAAATTCAGAAGAGTTATAGTCTTTTAAATGAAGGAAACTCAGGAGTACTTATCCAGTTTCTTTATATCTGTCTATCTCCATTTGATTCGTTAAGCTTCTGATTAAAAATTCTAAAAAAATAAAATGTACCGTTGTAAAATTAAGAAAAATCGAAAATGATTAAAATTAAAAGGTGTTTTATTTCTAGATTAGCTTGTAATTAAAAGTGTTTGTATTCACTTTCAATTACACCATATTGTAGCGCAGGCACACAGACTGGAAAATTTATACTAACTTGTTTCTCTGTATGTGTATCAATAAAACAGATGTTCCAGAGCATAAATTTGGTGGATGAGTCTCATGTAAACGCGTATATTGGAAGGTTTACACACTAATTCCCATGTTATTTTTGTCAAACCTTGATTCTTTAAATGAGGACTGTAAGCTGTTTAAAAATTTTTTCTTCTGCATATAAATTTCGCAGATGATTAAATCATAGAAATGAGGTGGCCCATCTATGAGAGAGTGGGGCTTCTAGTTAGACGAGGTGTGGTGTTTAAAATAAAAATGTTAATATTTACTTTATTTTTATTTAGTACATCGTATATGCTCAATAAAAACAAAAACCTTAATCTTTTCAAATGAAAACATAAAAGCTGTATCAAAATGTTTCCGAACTCGTGGTCAGTAAAGCTAACGAGAAACCGTATATTCAGATAGTATGAAATAGATTGAAACTTAGAATATTAATACTCATCAAAACAGGATGAAATTAATTAAAAAAAGGTTTTAATAATGATGAATGAATGAAAAAGTAAAATATAAGCTAAGGGCAATTGTAAAAAAACATGTCATATTGGTTAATGTGCGCTTGTGCAGTTTGATATTTATTTTATATCACTTTTTAATTTTAAAAACACAAAATATTAAAAGTTAGAATATCATTATAAGTGGAAAACTGATTCTATGTGATAAGTTTTTTAATCGCTCATCGTCGAGAAATTTAACACAACGGAATGAAAGTCATACCATAAGTGCAAGATCTAAAGCTAAAAGTGCCATGATATTTTTGTCTTTAAGCCAATAATTACGACGAACTCCGAATGCTATGAGGAGTTTGATTTTAGGAGAAAAACAGATTTTTTCGATTTTCTGATGTCCATATAAATTTAAATTAAATTGGTCAATTGATAAAAATTCACAAAAGGCCTCATTAAAATATATAATTTCAGAATAAAATAAGAACCACTCTCAGCAGATTGCCACTTAAACAAAAAGAACTTTCGTTATTATATTAACTTTCACAATTCTGTGTTAATTATATTCTGAATTTTAAACTCCAGCAGTTTTCATTCAAGCAAGTATGCCAGAAAACTATATAAAGATAAGATTGTCAACAAAGGGAAATAAAATATGTTCACGCGCACTCTAGTTTTCAAGATGGCGAGCTGAAAAGCGAAATAACAAACCTCACAATAAAAAATAAACCCTATCTATTTGATCAGTTCTATGTTTAATATAATTGCCTTGGGTTTGCAAATTGTTTAAAACTCAGTATTTCACTTTCTAAGTAACCATTTCATGTCGTTGAATATCATTCTCTGTTTTGATGATTCCGAAACTGATGATTTAACCAGTTGGATGATAATAATTTACTTTTTGCAACGAGTAATATCGTTTTATCTTGTCTAAGCATTTTCAATTCTTTTTCATAAGTATTATAGGACAACCGTTGTGAGTTTCTTGATTTTTAAATCACGCGCTTATCATATAATTTATCGTTTCGGCCAACATTTTAACTTACAACAGCCAGAAATATTTTCTTCGTTTGACCCCGTTTTATAAAAATGAGAAAACAAGAATATTTTTTAAGTAAAATGCATGTTATGATATTTCGGATTTAAGTTTCATTTTAGAAGCATATTTGTGACTTAAAATGTTGTGGAGTTAATATGATAGTTTATCTGTGAAAACACAAAAGCGATATTTTGAATTCTAATATAGTAGACGACTCAACCAGACAACAAATACCTGGGGTAAGATTAACTTTAGTTGTTCCTTATAACATCAATTTGAAGAATAAAATTTAATTTTCATGAATTAAAATCTCAAAACAGAATAATGTTATTTGTATGAGATTATACCATTAGGGAATTTCTCTAAAATTAAATCGTTTGCGCATTCTCTTTGCATAATTTATAAAATCAACAGTTCTACAGTACTTAAATATCCACTAAATTTGACTATTATGCCAACCATATAAAATATTTATTCAATCACTAACATACAGATAATTATATATCTAAATATTGTTTTTAAATATCTGGAAATTTCTGATGAAGTATCCCTGATGAGGTATCCACACCTGGTTATAGTGAGATGTCACTTGGAAAGAATAAATAATATTTTTGTTATTTTCACATTGGCAATATATCAGACCTATTAATAGCTAATTGTTGATACATTCATAACGATTACAGTAAAGTTAACTAGATTTTATGACAACAGACAAGTATTAAGTAGTTTCAAAAATAAATACATTAAATGGGCGCTTTTATGAAAATTTTTATGCTAGTCTGTTCAAACAAAA
Organism: Neodontobutis hainanensis; assembly: GCA_024349245.1. Taxonomy (NCBI): domain Eukaryota; kingdom Metazoa; phylum Chordata; class Actinopteri; order Gobiiformes; family Odontobutidae; genus Neodontobutis; species Neodontobutis hainanensis. The sequence continues at coordinate 7,005 of JALDNG010001323.1, forward strand.
TATTTCAAAGTAAGTGTATATCACGAGAAAAGGTGGATAGTTTTTGGATTATCGGCCATGTCTCCCGATGATACTCGACTACGAAAAAACTGGTGTTTATTGTTTATCGATGATAATTTAGTTTTGAATAAAATCTATTATCGGTTATTTTAAATAAAAAAGAGCAAATATTAAATAATTTTCATTTTATCGTTTCCGTAATAGAGAATTTCGTTACAATTTTTTGGATTATCTTTTTACAACATAAGTAACCTGCATTTATAAACCTAATTTATATAATACTAAGTTTAACGCAGAGTTCGGTCCTTTGGCTTTTGGTTATTTTTGTATTTCATTTTCATATACGTTGAGGCTGCCCACGTGCATCAATTCAAACTGTATGAAAGGTCAAGGATACACTATTATACAATAAAACCCTTATTCTATCATTAAGAAGATATCTAATCTAAAAACAACAACGAATTTTAATTTCATTGAGTCTAGCATCTTTTTTGGTTAAATTAATAGATGTTGACTGTGATTGAAATAAATAGGAGTTAAAATTTTAGCAGTTAATCCAATTCTAAAAGTTAAATACAAACGCACGCAGTGAGTAAAGAAAACTTATTATATAAGACATCATTCAACTTTTAAGAAAAATAATTTAAATTAGACCATCAAAATTCTTGAACTGAACGTATTTATTGATTTTATCGATAAAATTCATTAATTTTAAATGCTTCATGTTATAGCAAGACTGAATTCAACAAATAACCAAAAATAAATCCGCCTACATTTTACAATTAATATCAAGTCAATTTTACTTTTATAAATATTTTTCCTGAATTAAATACAGTTTAAATAATTTCGTTGTGAAAGAATTTTGTCGACCAGTTACGATGTGCGAATTTGTGATGAATCCGATTAAAAACAGCTGCACATGTATCTCTCCCATCAACGTTGCACTAGTTAAATACTGTATGTTTTTAAAATTAATTAAGGGGGAAAGAAGGATGAAGAAGCTAACATTCCTCTAAATCCTTCATTTAGCGTCACATTGGACAATGAAAAAGTTTTCACTCCATAATTTTAAGCTTTACACGAAAACTAGAGTCGATTTGTTGCCTTCGCGTAAAAAAAATACTTCCATTTACATTCTGAACGGAAAGTAAGCGTATTTAGATGCATAGAAACCTTAAAATAACCCCGGATTCACGAATAGGCAGAGTTTTAACCTTAGGTAGAGTTACTACTGATCTTAAGCTAAATCGATGGGCTTAAAGCATCCCGTCAGGATAGAAAGCACGAACAGTTTTCCAGAGAGTGCTGGATTGGCCTCGTCATCTTCAGCTTTTTGCGCATTGGGTAGGTTTATTACATAATTTATGCATGTTGCCTCAGTAGAATAGCAGGTTTTGATTACGTCCAGATGCAGACACTAGCCCGAGTAGGTTCCGGTAGCTCCTGTCGCAGCACATACGGAGGTTTTGTGGAGTGGACGTGTGGGACCGAACCAGACGGTTCCGACAGTCTTCCCTACCAAATATTTGACCATAACTTCTGGCCTGAGTTGAGAGTCTTGGTGATACAAGTATCTGGATCTAATAAGAGCGTTTCAAGCACAAACGCCATGCGTAGAAGTGTTTTAAGCAGCGATTTACTTCGAGTTTGAGAATAAATGTAATAGTTAAAAACAAATGAAAAGCTTTCTCGTAAAAGGATTTCAATACTGAAAAACTCAATCTTAAACCATGACTTCGATACATTTTCAGAGATGGTAATCAGAGAAAGTCAAACGTTGCACGCAATTTGCCAAGACACGTATCCACCTATCGAGCCTCCGTATCTTTCGCCTTCTTCTCACTCAATTATCCGATTTGTTCTTGCTTTGAATTCGTATATTGGCCGTACTGTGAGCACTTATACGTTTGATGCCGGAGCCAATGCTTTCATAATCTTGGAGGAAAAAGATATTAAACTTTTTATGTCATTTTTCTTATCAATCTTCCCACTGCCTCCTTCAATGTAGGATTCTTGTTGATTTCCAGTGATTCCTACCTTTCTAATCTCATAGAAAGTTACCAAATTAAGTTCCCATGTAAGTCATCTCAGGAGGTATTCTTTAATTTATACATGAAGCTGAATATAAATAAAGATGCATCATTTTCGTTTGAAACAATATACAATTGTAAATTAGGATCCGGACCTGAATTCTTCTGATTGAAATACTCCAATACATTTGGGCCATTGTTACGACTATATATTTAAAAGATTTATTTTGTAATTTGGGCTTTCATAAATTTCTTGGCTTAAAAATAAAAAAATTCAACTAAAGCCTAAATTTATCTTGCCATGCCCAAATGCATTTCTTAACTATCTATTTATAGCTAAGTTAATGTGAATCATATTTTCAATAAGTTACATGAATTTCAGGATTGATATAAAAATTTATTTAAAAATCCCGATTTTTGTTTCACATCGTTAAATTTGATAACAATCTTTATTTTCAACAGTATGTGTTATAGACTGTTTTGACGTTTTAGTTTGAATGGTGAGTCACAAATTTTGCCTGATTTATTGTTTTCAGATCAACAGATTATTAATTCGAAGTGAATAAATCATGGATAAATTATTTCATATTCATAGAATTTTAATTCCAAAACGGAGTTCTTGAATTAAAGGTTATTTAAGGAACTTGCAACAACATTCCAAACAATTTTTTTGTATTGAAGCATACTCTAATTCATTAAGGTGAATTGTTGACAATAAAAACCTTGATACTTTAACTATACTTGACTTTCACACTGCGAACTCTACCTATAGAATAGTGATATATTAAAAAAGTTCTGTTCGCGTTATAAAAATAAACTAAAGTCTCTGTATTTGAGCGTTACGTTTTGTCAAATTTTAACAGGAATGAAGTTTAGCTGATGTTTAAATTGTTAAAAAAGATTCAGACCACGACGATTAATAACATTAAGGCAGAAGTAGTCAAAGTGGCGCAGCGTTTTAGGAAGTAGGTTGCATTTATACCCTCCAAAGGAATTCTGCGATTGGGTTGTCTGATTTAAATGGGCATCTCATCTAACTTTCTCTTTTTTAGAATGACGAGAAGTTGGCAATCACTCAGACTTTCTATATATCAAGTACTTTTGGTGAAAATTGATCTTTGGAACGAAACTACCCTGAAATCCCAATTCTTCGGGGCTTTAGAATAAGCCTTACTCTCTTTTAGCAATGGTACAAGAACCCTACTAAACGTCTTCAGTCCTTCAGATACTCGTCAGTTTCCATGTACGAAAAGACCACTACGATAAAACAGAAGACACAGGATTTACCTTTCAATCAACATATTTTTAATTATTTAAATATTTTACCTTTTAATAACCGACTAGTGGGTAATTTGTGAAATATATATTTAGAAGTCAAATGTTTGGATGTTTTAAATAATCTCTTAAAAACATCTGATAACTCTTTCTTAAAAATATTCTTACTTGTAAATGAAATCTAAATGACAAAGTGCCTCTGATAAACTAATTTTCTTCCATTTAACATATCAATGAAGAATATTTCTTTGACGCATTCATCTTTGCTCTTTCTTACGTTTATAGAAAAACTGTCAAAAAGTTTAAAAATTTCATCTGTGTTGTAAATGAAGAAATCAGATATTTTTACATCTGCGCATATGAATGGTTTTACATATTTTTCGAAGAATGACGAACAATTCATTTTAGTCAAAATTAATCAACAAAAGATAAAAACAAATTTGCTTGTTTGTATGGGCGCGGCATTTTATTTTGAGATATATCTATTGTCAAGATTGAGCTCAAAATTTGACTTTGAAGCGATTCACGATAAATTTCAAAGCATTTCTTTCTGAAAGAGCTATCCGAATCATTTTCTGTTTTACTTTTAGATTTTAGTGATAACAGTTCTTAGAAGGAATTTTTTTCTTTTTAAATGTATATTTATTAAATCAGTTAAATAAGATACAATTTAATCTAAAAATAAACAACTTTAAAAGTTTTTACAAAATTTATTGGGATAAGTATTTTAATACTCATTCGAATCCTGAAGTAGCTATTCTCTCTTTGTCAATTTGTTGCAATAAAACCGTGTATCAAATTCGAAAAAATCCGAACAGAATACTTTTCCCTCTCAATTTAATAATTCATTTAATTTTTGGTTCTCATTCTAGAAAAACAAAAAAATGTTTTTCAATGAGTGAAAATCAAGTGTGATACTTCTAATAACTGACAAAAGGTTAAAAATCATATAACTTTTAAGCTTTGTAAATTTAACATAGGCGTAACTCGACGTTGTTTTCATAATTTAAAAAAAATGAAAAGAATAATTAAGTTATGATTGAAGTATAAGTTTTTCTTCCATTCTTTCGATCTAAAAGCATCAGATTTACGCTTTCAAGATTAAAACATGTAGTAATAAATTCTAAAATAATATATCATTTTATATTTCGGTAGTGTTAGCTTGATTTAAGACAAATCTATGTCGCTTGTAATATTACATGATAATTCCCTGGAATATATGATTAAAATATCTGTGGGAAATCTATAAATAAACTGAATTTCTAAATTATTGCAAAGAAGAAAACGTATCTATTTTGAAAAAAACAAAAATAATTCAAGGAACCTGAAGGAAGATGTATACCGAATATCCGGCGTCTCCAAACCACGACAAATGCCGATTTTAGTCTATCTAAATTTGCAAAAATTTGGCCATTTTAACAGAATTTATGATTTTCTGCCTGAAAAGAATTGAATAAAAGAATTTGTTTCAAAATCATCCTCACCAATCAAACTTGTCATTGTGCGGGCCATCATCTATATATACCTTTTAATTATCTGCCGAGATAATAATGATCCTGAATGTAAAAAATTAGTTTAAGCGAAGTTTTGAAACATAATCGTCGTTCTTTGATGTATAAGTTAACACTTTGAATTATGTACGCTAAAATAATTTTTAAAGCAATGAGTTTTCAAAAACGATTAGTTCACCCCTAACCATGAAATACTGACACAATATCAATTTTGTTGTGAAAAATTTAATTTATCTGAATTTCAGGTAGTTTAATCGTATTATTTTAAAATACCCTTCAGATGAAAGTTTTTTCGATAAAATTTAACAACCAAAATTGTCTTAAATATGTTTTGTCGACTCTTTACTTGCCTGATTTAAATCAAAATTATTTTTTAAAAATATATCAAATTTCTCAAGTTAAATCATTGGATGCAAACACAACATCGAAGAAAGCACATGTATCCGCCCTGAATTTAAGTTTTCCGAATTTTCGCTTAAAAGATATGATGATAATTTATAAATTTAATTTCACTTGGGATACTGTATTAGCTGTTTCGAGGAGCCGTTAGAGGATTAGAAAAACGTTTCGTTTTCGTGGTTGTTTAATCTTTATTCCATGACATACATTGAGGCTTGATTTAAAGAGTCTCGCTTTTACTGAAACTAAAATTTTCAAAATATTTCTTGTTAGTTGATTGGCTCTTTCCATGCTTATAATTTTAATAGAAAGAAAAATAATAAAATAGGTAAACGTAGTAAACTAAAGAATTCACTGAGCAAAAAGTCGGATGTTGATGAAAATTTAAGCTGGTGTATTTGTTATCGTTTACTTTCATGGATCAAATATGGCACCCTTTTTAAATTGAACATGAGGTTTTCGAGAACAAAATTACCATATAATAGAATAATCAAAATTAAACCAAGACTATTGGTGAGAATTCTTTCTTATATATTTTAAAATGGGAATGTCACTAAAGTAGCCTATTCCGCAGAGGTACTGTCACACTAATGGACCTGGAAGAGGATGAAGTTTGTTTGGCGACATTCAATCACTACTTAACTCCAGATGCCAACAGATTGACTGGTGGAGGAACGGGGCGAGTTATTGAACATCAAAAAGGAAATCCGAGCGTCGCCGTAAAACGTAGTAAAACGAAAACATTCTTCAGAGTGTTCTCGGATAGTTTTGACACAAACTTTTTCAAAGCAAAAAATTTGAACAAGAAAATATTACTTAAAATTATTTTTCATCTTAATTAAATTGTAACAAATATTTGTCAAATATACTAATGAAATATCCATCGATTAAGTATTAAATTTTTATCATATTTTTCGTTTTTTACTAACAGTCAATATTTTTAAAATCCATGGATATTGTTTTTACAACTTTGTCATTTATGAGTAACGTTAAATAGATTCACCTCGTTAGAATATTATGATTTTCATAGAGGTGATGCTTTGACGCTAGGTTGTTCCATAATCTAGGGAATTGATAAGCGTTTAAGTGTGTGAATTTCCCACTACTTTAAACATAGATCGTCCCCGAAAGGTGTCAATTTGGGGAAAAGCACATACCAACCAGAAACGAAATAAATATAACTTATTTGAAGTTTAATCAAAGATAAATTCTTTGATAAACATATGTATGGGTTCTACTTATCTTGATTAACAAAAAAATCTTCGTAATTGAGTCGAAGCTAAACCTATTTGCAAGTTTATTCAAGTAATGAACATATCTTTTGTTACCTTTTATTATTATCCAATGAGATAAAATCAACTGTTTTGAAAGTATTAACTTTTGCACATTTCCCCATTTAATTCGATATTTATCATTGAAACGAAAATCAGCACACTGTTTGAAAAATAATTATTTTATAATTCATGCTTTTAGATCATATGATTGTTTAAGTGAGAGTTTATGTACATTTTAATTGATAGAAAATTATTGGTTTTGTAAAAATTTTTCCTGAATGTCAGTTTATTATCCATCGAATTATCTAAGAGAACGCGCCTCTCTTTCTAGAATATTTCAAATATCTGAAAGTTCGTCATCTCATATCCTTTTAAACAAAACAAATCAGTTGAGATATTGAGGTTTAATCCATATTTTATTACTTAGATTCTCCTTAACCCTATATTATCACAGTAAAATTTTTTTACTTTTTTCAATGCTTGAGATATCGTTGAGTTTCGTGCTTTGTACGAATAATTTTATGAGTTATGACTCGATTCATCCATCTATTTTACGTTTTTGATGTATTTCGCTGTTTAAACATCATTAAATATTGATTTAACTTTTTAAGTTATGCTATTTAAGATTATCAATTTAGGTTTATAAATTAAGGAAAAGAGCGCGTAAATAACTTATCATATTGTGTAAATAACGATTCACCACATCTACTTCGACAAATCTTTTTAACTTCCCAGTGATGGCGGATACAGATAAAACGAAATATCATGGCTTTCTGAATATTATCAATTTTATGAGAAAATAAAAATGACTGTTTTAAAACTTTCCGCTGTGAGTAAATATGAGAGTGGTAAATTTATTTATTTTTCCCATACAATTTTGATTTAGAATTATATAAATAAGTATCGTCATACTTTCTTATATTTTCATCATGAAAAATTTATTTTTAATTTTATTTAATGAATTAAAATCATAATTGTGGCCTTCTAATATTATTTGTCCATATATATGAAAGAAAATTTACAAATTTCTATTAAATCTACAAGTATTTAATTGCTAACCTAAAAAACATTTTGATGGAAATATTACAATCAAAAATGTTTTTTAAATCTTGTCAAAAAGTACATGTGTTTTTTTATTTATAATTGAATAAAAATACATTTAAATGATTTTATTAACACATATTTTGCCTTTTTTAGAACCAAAGTTAGCTAGCTAGTTACTATAGGGTTCTTTTCTTCATCCACTGCTGTGATCGGAACATAAAATTAGCATATCAATATGAATACAGCGTTCTTTTATTTTTTTAAATTATGATATTGTAAAAAATTTTCTTTTTGCTATTACCATGATTTCCTTAAAATATTTATGGTCATAATTGACTTTTGAAATTTAACACAAGGTCAGTTGTTGTCTTTTAATAAACACTCCAAAACTTTTTGGAAATTTTGTTTCTTCTTAGATCATTAATTTTACTGAAACAAGTAGGTGTAGGTGAATGAGACTGCTCACTTTGAATGATCTTTCGATGTTTAAGCCCATACCTTCAAATTCTCAAGATGGATCATCTATTTACGAAAAGTTACATTCATTTATTTAATTTAAAATTTTAATGGAGTTCTTTGTTTTATTTTTATCTTTAAGTCCATGACATTTTTTTTAATTCGTTTGTCATCGATCGTGAATTATGAACTCATCAAAATTATATTCAAAAATTCGAACGACAATATCCTTGTCGATTTCAAAATTTAGATGTTGAGAGGATTATCCTATTCAAAGCTTCACCTATCTTACTTTGCCTTGAAATTAGATCTGTGTTTAAATGTTCTTTGAAACCTGTTCGTTATTCGATTCACACATTTTTCCCGTACTTACGGTTGTTATTTCGAGATAGTTTTTCCTTTGTTTAAATTGAGAATATTTTTCAAAATTCTCGAAATTTTGGTCCTTCCTTTGTCTTTACTATCGCTGTTGAAAATATTGTTCTTAAAGCCTTAATTGAGAAAATAGCGATGGCATTTTGACTCGTCGAAGTTTTATTTTAAGAATAATGGCAGGCAAATTATTCCTTATATGTTTTTATCTGACTACCCTATATGTTGAGGATGGCCTAGATCGTAACAAGAATATATAACTTTGAAAAATATGCCATTTACATCGCGTTTCTCATAATGTCAGGAATTTAACAGTTGTTTAACATGTCTTGAAAAGGAATTATTTGATCGAAACCTTTTACTTCCAACACAAATGAAGGGAAACGTTAACTTTTTGATTCTAGTGAAAGCTCTGAGATTTTCAAAGTAAAAGATCAAAACGGCGCTATTTCCCAACCAATCATATTTACTCTTATAAGATTGTTACAAGGTTTTTTACTTTACAAATATGAACATCCTCTTAGTTGCTGTTTGAATTTTTGTCATTTTTGGCTTTTTTTAACAATATTAGACGATTTTATTTTTTTAAAATTTTGATTATGAAAAATAATCCATCTATTTGAGGATGGCTTCAGAGATTTTTGAAATATTTTCTCAGCCTTGAACCAATACCTTCTGATTTTCCATAAATGATCGCTATAAACAACCAGCTGGATATTTTCCACAAAAACTAAATATATTTCATCATCTTGTTCACGCCCAGAACACAAAACCGACAACAAGAAATTAGTTTAAACTTTTCGTCGAGTTGAGAACGCAAATTATACTTTAAAGATGGTTTTTATTCAAAAAATATAAAATTTTATTTTTAAAATAAGACTATTATATGGTTATATTAACAAATTTATGAGGTCTATCAAAGTAAAAAAAATTTTTCATATAAAATTTCACAAATCATGTCTTTAAAAATAATTTTTGCATATCTTGGCTTTCACTTTCACTCATAAAGAAGTTTTTTAAAATAAATATTCTTATGAGAGAAAACGATTATTCTCGAGTATTTGTAAAATTTATTCTTTTCATACTGAGTTTTGAGTGAGTAAAAATAATTTTGATCTTGCTTATACTTCTGTAATATCGCAAAATGAAAATTTTTGAACAAGTCTGACTTTCTTGAGCATAGAATTTTATTTCAATGTGGCTTCCTATTATTTACGAGTGACTTTTTTAAATTCAAGTTTTCTCATTCCTTCTTTTTTTCTTGATATGGATTTTAATATTTTATGATTTATATCCCTTCTCAAACAACTTGTTCAGTTTTCTTTAGTTTTGCATTTTCCATGTCAATTTTGCTTTTAAGATTTTTATATATTAAACATTTTCCATAAATATTGAGTTTGCTGAGACGTTTGCTCAAACTTCTTTCAGTAAATTCATATCTATGTTATCCATGTTTATCAGTCGAGAATGAGTCAACCCTTTATTTTCTATGATTGCAAATTGTAAATTTAGAGTTGACACAATATTTAAGTTAATTTTTACTTCTTGAGTCACTGAAAGCTAATAAATTTTGTGTGGGTACTGAGAATACGAACATTATATTTAAACAATGGTATGTGTTTCGTCGTTATCATTAATTACGACAAATAATATTGATGAACTTCTTTGATAGATCTATTAAGCCCCATTAGCGTCACTGATTGGGATAACTTTACAATTTCTAGATAGAAAAGTACAGGTTGAGGGGAGGACAAACTCAAATTCCCTCCCTTCATCTGCATAAATGCTTGATGGAAGTTCTTATTATGAAATTAACATTTAACGAGGGCCTCTACAGATGTGCTGAAGATCGTTAAGTTTACCTTCCATCTTCAACACACTCTTGTTAAAAAGAAGCAGCAAAAATGAGAAATATATTTTCTCATAGTACGTTTGAAGAGGCCTTAATCAATCAAAATTCAAGAATAGTTACATTTTCATGAAAATATTAGATTAATTTTAGCTAATTGGTATTTTTGAAGAATTAGGATTTCCATGAAAATAGATATATATGCCATAACCTTTGCTGCTCAGTTAATTAAGTTGAGAAGCATTGGGTTCTTATCTATATTTCTACATTTGATTTTCTTTGATGGCAAAAATAATGTTGTCTCCATTTAAAAGATAACTTAAATAATTTAATGATTAAATTGAATTTTTGAATAATTATCGGTGTATAAAATAAAAATAAACGATGAAGTCGCCAAATATGCCTTTAATATTTTTAATTTTGAGAATTATTTTGTCTTATTTTCCTTCTTCTGAGCATAAGAATTGTAAATATTAAAATGATAAAAGGCTAAGGTCATAATTCACTGAAAGAAAGGTGATCTTTTATTATTATTTTTTTTATTTCGTAGTGAACTATCCTTATTTTATTTTTCTTAAATTTCAACCAACTTTAAAGCTGTTATTGAGAAATAAATATTTTGCGTTATAACCTTCTTTCCTCTAAATTTGGTAAATCTGAATGGATTAATTTGATTTTTTTACCTGGGAATCTGATGAGATTTCTTTGGTTTATGAGAATATTTATTTTTTCACCCGACAGATGGTTCACAAGATCGATCAAGATAAGGTCACCAAATTACCTTATTTTCGTCTTCATAGAAGTTTACTCCGATGCATTAATACCCTCAGACTTTGAGGGATAACTATCCTGATGAAAAATATGGATATTTTCTTTCTAACGAGCAGTTTATAAGTTCATTTGAGGTTCATCAAAATCAGTAATGATACAATTTATTTTTGAGGTTTCCGGCACTTTTTGAAACTCTCAACGATTCGTTAAAGAATGAACTAAGATGCGATCTTTATTTTCTTTGAATCATTATTGGTATATAAGATATTTAACCCCGTTGGTAGCGTTGTTTATTAGAATGAATAGGAACTTGTTTACTGTCATATTTCAGTATTTTCATCAAGACTAAAGATATTATATGATGCAATACTTTCCCATCGTCGCTCAACAAATTATATTTTGTCAATTTTAGGTTTTCATTCAAGGCCTGCTTGCGCGTTTTCTTTTCAATCGTAACAATATTTATGATTTTATATTTTCTTATGGCTTAACACACGCTTTATAAGAGAGTGAACTCAATCTATAAAATTTTAATCTTTCGAATAACACATTGTAAATTTTCTCATAAACGTGCCTTCAAAGTCTAAGAAAATGATACATGGGTTAGCTCTAAGAGAGAAATGTTTTCAGCCATTTTTGAGCTTTCCCAGGATTTCACGATATTTTTATATGATAAACCAGTGTCATAGAAGACTCCCATTGGTTTTGGATCTTGTTTCGACGTGAAAGCTTCTTATTTTATATTTTCGATAAGGAATACTTATGATATTTTCCCATCATTTCTCGCAGCCTAGAATAATATCGAAAAAGAGACCATCGTAGATTCCCCTGAACAGATTTATCTTGGTCAACAGACAGACTTGGCAACTTTATAATGACATATGCCTTTCAAACGTTTTATAATTGTTTGGTTGTTAACTAGAGAACATGAATAGGTGTGTCTTCTTAGGTCTTAATTTGTTAAAACTGAGATAATCTCTTCTAAATGATAGATTTTAGTTCTTTCTCCAATCCCTTAATTTTAGAGACCATCAAAGAATTCTGGTCAAAAGCTACAAAAAATGAGTTATATTTTGATAAACTATTTTAAATGAGGACATTTGAAATTGAGGAAGAATTCATAGGTTTCGTAAAAGTAAGCTGGCGTGAAAACGTACTCAAAAATACACAAAGTAATTTTGTGTGTCAATAACAATTTGAAATGCTGAAGGTGTTTTCAAAACATAGATGAACCATCATGTTCTGCAGGCATGCTTCTTAAGTAAATTATCCCAATATGTCAACTTTGTTATGGCTTTTATTTGTGATAAACTGACACAGCAAAAGGTTACGTCGATGTATTTTAAAAGCTAAATAAACATTCAACATATAATTGTTAAAAAAATTAACAAACTCAGTTGAATTTTGTCTGACTGAGAAAGGAAATTCTATTAATCATTAAAAATAATCTGGAGCAAACAATCATCGTCTTTTCCAAGGGAATTTTATGAAAACAGGTGGCGTTTTAAAAATGCTCTGAGAGGTCATTTATTGGATGAGTCTTAAACCAACAATTAGATATTTTGATAAATCCCATATACTGATATTAGCATATTTTTTGAAAATTTCCCGTCAAAAAACAAATTATATGAAAAATTTTATCTCGCTATTTTTCATATTATTATATATCGCGAGAATTTTTTAATTTATGAACCTACTTTTCATTATTGCGCCTTTTCCAGAGGTTAGACGTCCTGTGATTTCGATTTCTCATTTCCCACATCGTATTTGTTCATTTGCTGGATTTTTTAAAATGCATTCTTTAATCTGTTTCAAACTCGTTTCTTGTTAATTTCAAGAGTATAACTGAAATCAGAGTTGTATGAAATAATCGAGGTTAGATATAGAGTTATGCAATCATTCAGAACCTCTTCACTTCATATACGTTTAAAGGCTGACGACTTATGAAGAAAGAGGTGTATTCGAAATCATATTTTTCTTGAGTCGAGTTAAACTCAAGGCTATTTTGAGTTTTTCAACATATCTAAACAAAGTTAATAAATTAATATCGTCAACGAAGTAGATAAACGATAAATGTTTGAACCATTGAAAGAGAATTAGGCGTTTTAGAACCCAATTTAATCTTTTGAATAAATTGCGAATTTCAATTTGACAATTCTATTTATGTTAGTGTATCTTTTACTTCTAAATGTTACTGACTTTCCAAATGAGATAGACATTTAACAACTTTTTATCATCGTGCTTTTAAATTTATCTCTATGACATATTGGATGTGGAAAGATTTGCTCTAAAGAAGTTGAGATTTTCCAATATCCATGTAATACTTTAAATAAACTTAATGTTGATGTCGTTAACCGCAGAATATACATTAAAATTCATCTTAAAAAAGGGTATTGGTTTATGTACGAAATTTAGTTTTTGTGATTCTACCTTGATTCTTAGGATTTAACATGTAATCTTACAAAATTAAGATTTAGAATATTCCTGGCATACCTATATATCGATCCATTGTCAAACAATTTATAAACATAAAAAATATCAATTTGGATTAATCTTAAAAATTGTTTACATTTTTTCTTGGAAATGAGTTTTTCATTGCAAATTTAAAAACCCTCGATGAATAAACTTATCTATAAATCTTCATGAATTGGTTGATGTGAACACACAGTATTTTTTTGAATTCAATCTGCTCCTTTTGATATGAATAAATGCTCCATTAATCAACTATCTATATGCTTGAAGTGATATTTTTTATAACTTAAAGTTTTAGATCTTTTATAAATTGTCGTCTATTTGGCAGTCACACTGATGACTGCATAAGCTTACTCCTTGTTCAGTTTAAATTGTATCTGCAACGTTTGAATCTCTTTCTGAACATTCAATGGTTCATAGGTTTCAAAAGCATGATTTCGATTATTTTAAGAAACCTTTTTATCTTTTTACAAGTAATTCGATGACACTCGAGTTTTTGCGATTAAGGGATGTTTTTGCTCATCGAAGAGTACTTTAGAGCAAAAAGACGTATCAATAATTCAAAAGTCAAAATTAATAATTTTCTTCAATACGTCGAACGTCAAACCATTTCCTATTTTGACATTAAAACCTTTTTATCGACGCAGCTATGAATATATAAAGAAATCGATACTGTGTCGTTTTCAAGTATTTCTTCAAAATAAAAGATGTTGTATCGGTTTCCATGAATCTCGGTTAAATGAGTTAAAACACCGAGTGGAAATTCTCAATGTACTCAATTTTAATAATATTGTATTTTATATACTTTCATTTGATTTCCTGTCGTTTTTGGTTCTCCTTGCCTTCGTCTCTCGCCCCCTTATGTTTCGGGGTTACTAACATTAATATTCAGGAAACAATCAAGTTTCCGCTTCATTTAAAGACCTATAAGAAAAAATTCTTCTTCATACGTTATAATTTAGTACAGAGGTTCAATATAAATCGATATTAAGAGACTCAGTATGATTTTGCCAGTTGCTTCTCGCAAGTATAACTTATTTTTTAGTGTATTAACTGATCATTTGAAATATTTGGCCTTGTTAGAAGAATATTACTTTATCATTTTTACAACTTTTTATAATGATAAGCAATGACAAAAATTTCTTCCTATGATCACAGGTATTAACAGAGTCATTTCTATCAAAATGAATTATAAGAGATGTATGACAATTTGGATTTAAAGTTAATGTAGTTTTTGGAGATTTTAACCTAAATTATTTAATCTTTTTATCACTTTTTATGTGAGATTTTTTACATGAATTCTCAGATTTTCAGGTAATAATCAAACCTATCAAGATCACTAAATTTTTTGCTTCTTCGATTCCAATTATAAAGTTTAAAATTTTAACAAATTTAAGGATAAATTTTGTTTGGTTTTCAAAGTTCCCATGTTTTATATATTTTCCCATAAAATGAAAATATTTTTTAGCTCTGTTATTACTTTAAAAATTATCTTCTTTGCATGTTACTTACAAATCAGATCTTATTTAATCTAGAAATGAATATTAATAGCTTTTTTCTGAATAGATCTTGAATTTGAGTCACAATCTAAGTTCAAATGGCTTTTTCTTTTTGCAGTCTTAAAAATGTACTGTCATAAGCAGTTAACCAGAATTAAACTTAACATTACTTCATTATTTATTTCTGGAATTGAAAAAATATTTAATCTATGAACAGCTTCAAAAGATTTAACATGAGTTCAAATTGATAATACTCGCATACCAAGGTTTATCAATTATGTGCTGTTATCCGAATACTGCCACTACTACTTGCAACATCTTCTCTCTTTATAAACTAAGGAAAGGTGCAGTCTTTCTTAACTTCGCATTACCGTTTTCCAACTTCTTTGTTTTGGGAAAAAATAATTACTACAGGCAACTTGCTAAAATCAATCTCCCCGTCCTGATCAGTATTATAGATTTTTAGAAAAAAAATACCAGTTTTTGGCATTGGAGAAACTACTTACACGATAAGATGGTCAGTAATACTCAAGAAAATTTTTTTAGCCCTTAAGGTATGCCTTGATCCATTCGCTCTTTTTTTTCATAGATTCTGAGCAGAGGTCATACTCATGTTAACAAAAAATATCCTCAAGTTCCCAATAAAAAACATCTGAACAGTCAGGTAGTCGAAATTATTGAGAATGCGCGCATGCATAACTCATAAAATGATTTATATTATTCTTAATCGCCTACAATCTATAACCGATTAAAAAGTTTATAACACTGAAATTAAATAGAATAAATGAGGATAATATAGGGATTTCCATCCATTTTCGTCAATTTTTCATTCAATTTCGTCAAATTTTTATTTTTAATAATTAAAATTTATATTTAAAAAACAAAGGTTTTATGCGCAAATAGTCTGTATATGTAGTCATAGAAATCAATTTTATTTATCGTTTATTACTTCGCGATTGAACGATTTTCGTATATATCACATCATGTTTCGCCAGTATCCTGAAACATCGTCAGCTGTTATTGAATTCCCGCACTCTGTTATCAAATTCATAACACACACTTTCATTTTTTGGTGCTGCATATTTCACAAAATCCTTCAATTTCGCAAAACAGTTTTCAATTGAGTTCAGAAAAGGTGAATAAGGAGGAATATACAAAAGAATATGTCCATTATTAGCGATTATTTGTTGAATAGAGGCACGCTTATAAAATGGGACATTATCAATTATCAAAACAACTCTATTCATATTTTTTGCTGCCAATTCAACCATTAATCTCTCCATATATTGGCTATAACACAATGTATTATACTCAGTAAGATGTGTTTCAAATTTTTCAACACCGATCTTACTAATTGCGGCATAAAGAGAAACATTACGCGATCTTAATCTAGGCGACAAGACAATTGCCGGTTCTCTTTTTTGAGAGTATCCTCTACAAGCTCTCATTGATGCACAAAATCTCGCTTCGTCAATGAATAAAAATAGGCGATCATCTACTTCTTCGAGAAATTTCATAAAAGCCACAGCATATTTATATCTTAACTCAATTGTTCTGGCATCATTGCGGCTTTCAGGTGTTAAACTTGTTCGCGTTAGAGTATTATGGAAATTTTTTAATGTTCGACAAATTGTGGATTTCGAAACCGAAATATTAATTGTGGCTAGATTATTTTGAATACCTTTGAAGGTAAAACAGGCATTTTCATCAACCATGTTTTTTATTGATAAATACGTCTCTTCGTTGAACTTTATGTTTCTTGGTCAACCGCGGGGATTCGCCAATATCCTTCCAGTTGTCCGATATAAAGATATTACGCTTGATACTCTTCTTCTTTTAAAATTAAATCATTCTGCTATCTCGGATACCGTTTTTCCTTCGTTTTATTTTACTATTATTTGATTCCGTTCTTCTGCTGTTAACTTTTTTTTGTTCATAAAATAAAAAAGGAATTAAAATTATTAATAATAAAAATTTGACGAAAATGATTGAAAAATTGACTAAAATAAATGGAAATCCCTGTATTACTAAAAGAGATAAAAAAATTCATATAAATAAGAGCGTTTCTTTAACTCTAGCCTCTTACAAAATCAAGTGATTAGCAATCTGATTTTGAAAATATCAAGTTAACGAAGAATATTGAAAAGAGACGAATAGAGGTCGAAAACAAAAGATAGAGAATGTATTTTAAGCGAAAAAAATTCCATATGTACCTCGTCGCAAGACTCACCAATATAAATCAACTTGAACCCTCTGACGTACATAAACCAACTGAAAGATTAAAACAGAATCCGATAGCGAGGATATAATTTTGATTCAGAATTTTGATTTATCCATCGTTCAGGTTGAAAAATTCAATTGTTGAAGGATAGTAGTCTATCAAGATCATAAATAGCAAGAGAGGAACAATAAATTCGTATTGATAAGTGATATACAATGAATTATCATGTTAAAAAAACTAAAGATCGAACCCATGAGCTGAATTGATGCGACGGGAATTTTAAATCAACCTATAAATAACTTAGAAGTCAGATATTTCGTAAATTCAGACAAAATACGCTCGTTTAAAGTTATCACGAGACAAATTTACAATTGTAAATAATCGTAAAAACTTATGAATCATCTCTGCATGCATGAATAATCGTCTCTATTTGACAAATCACTTGGAGATTCCAAAAGCAAAAAAGCCATTAATATTGGAGAAAATTTTTTTTTCATCGCTTCACCCATTTCTCTTCGAAATAAAAATACGAAAGCATCAAAGTGTGTTTTTATGCAATCGGTATTACGTTGTTCAGTTGTTTCTTGTTTAACAAAGATAGATCAAGTGTGCCAAATTGTTTTCGTTTTAATTCAAAAGCTTCGTTGCAAATATTTTTTCAAGTTCACAAAAATCATCATACCATTAGTCCGCGAACGGGACATAGAATCGTTGTTCCTGGAGGATAAAACAATTATTAAAGATTTAAAAACCACACTGATCTGTAGAAAGGAATTTTTTGGTGATCCGTAAAACGCAGGAACAAGAAAAGCTGTGAGATAAAAAAACTCGATCAATTGACAATAAAAAAATCATCGTTCAAAAAATATTCAATCATATACTTTGAATGATATTGAGCCCATAAATGCCACAGTAGATGTGGTAAATATGGTTGCCAAAATAAATTTCAATATTATGAGGACCTTTATGGAACCATAGATTATTAATATGATTATTTTACATTTCCTTTTACTGCCGAATGGCTTGCCTCAAACTTTGAGGTAAGGTTTTTTATTCAGGGATTATCTAAAATGCTCCTCTTACATTATGTTGAGAGGTATTTCTTCTTTGTTTAAAGCTCGTTCTTTGAAAGAAGCACTGATTATTACATTCGTGACAAGCATTCTTTGTTGAATTTATGCATTAAATACTCCATTTTTTAATTTAATCTTTTTTCTTTTGTCTAATGGTACATTTTTTAACACATCAAAATTAAGATATTTTGAAAATATTATTGTCAATATCTGCATCTTTCGTTCAGAAATTGTTATTTTCCTTTTAATTATCAGGCATTATTCATCAAATAGATACTCGTGTGCAGTTTATCATGTTTTTGATTTTTTATTCTCATTATAGCTCTAAATAAAAGTAACTTGTTGGTAGTTGTGCGACTGTATTCTTGGCGCCTTGAACTGATTCTGAGTCATTCTATGTGCAAATTTTTGAAAATTCGATTCTTTAAACAACAGATCCCAGTTTTGTTTCGATTCTACTTTTCATATACATTGATGGAAATATACGTAATACGTACTCCGATAATTGCGTCTGCTTATTTTAAGTACTATTCACATGAACTCTTCGATGATTCTCAAAAAGTGATTTTTACTTAAATGTTGTAAACCTATGCTTTCGGATAGAGCCAAACTTAGAGGCCTAAGACAGGAAATATTAATCATCAAGAGAAAAGCTAATTTTAAATATCTAAAATACATTTGGCTTTCAGAAAAATTTCGATACCGATCGAAAGATTTTGAAATTTACACAGTCTGCAAAAAACTCCTGTAACTCCCAATTAAACATCACTCTTACATGAACATTCTAAATCATTTATGAAAATAAAAATGAGATATGCTGCTTGTTATCGTTTGAAAAGAGTCCTTGTCTCAAAACAATTGATGATTCCCCACTTAAGACTGAGAGTTGGTAAAGTTAGATACGATTATTCGTCTGTCGAAGGGGACCGTTACAGTGCTAGCCATGCATCTCGTGACTAGTAAAATGAAAGATCGGACTTTTCTTAAATTATCATTTTAAAATATTTCACAGTTTTGAAAGTATCGTGGATAATTTTTATCGAAACGTCACCTTTGTATGGCATAGAGTGCCATTTTGGACATCGAAAAAATCCAAAAATAAAAAAAATTTTATCCGATATTTATAGGGAGAAAATTTATGTCAATTTAAGTTACTAAAATAGTAAAGTGAACAAAAGTTGAAAATCTAATAAATCGAAATGTAAGAAATAAATTTGGAGAAATGTCTCTTCTGGAATATACAATGGGGAGTGCAAGAGAAAAAGAAGAAAAAATAAAATATCTAAATTTTTCACACAAATGTTTTTGTAAGTATTATGTTTAAAATTATGTGTAAAAAATTATGACCTTTTTATCAACGTAAATTGATTCGCTTAAAGGAAAATTATCTTTTGAAGTCAGAACTAAAATTTTTCTTGATTATTTTCATTATCGTACCTAAAAAAGAACAAATAAATTTTAAAAAATTGCAGAGAAAACATTGAAATATTATTTTAGAAATTCAAAAATTGTTACAGGGTGAAAGAAAACAGTAAGAATGCCCAATGAATATCTGTTTTATCATTTATAAAATCCGAAATATCTCGAACAGAAACTTTAACATATTTCAAGTATTTTAGTTTGCCATAGTATTTATCTTATAAGTCTGCTTGCTGAAAAATTATTTTTGTATTCCTCTATTTTTTAATTGGAAAATAAAAAAATAAGGACAGCAAGAATAAAAAGGTCGAAGAAGAATCAAAAATATCAAGTCGTAAAAAATATTATATAATTTTGTAAATGACGAAGTTAAGAATTGGTTGGTTGAAAGATGTGGAAAATCTAAATAAATAAGAATGAGATTATCAGAAATATTAGCATTTTGAGAATATCGCAGCGCATCTCTGATTGAATAAGATATGTTTTTCAATTTCTCCTTGTTTATATCTAATGGAATTTTATTATAAACTTCAATCCAAACAGAAGATTCAATTAAAGAGTTTATGATCAAGATTTTCACCAATTTCAGGGTAAATAAAAGTTTCAAGACAGGAGAGTAGCTACTTCCCACAGGTTATTTTCAAATAAGACTCAAATCTACCAACACCTTATTTTCAAATTTTCGTATTTTGGTTAACGACAAAACAATCACAACTACACTCAAGAGCTGCTCTCTATTTGAGTTTATGCAGGAAACTCAAATCCTGGACCGATAATGTCTCACATGGTGTGTCAAAGCCTAAGGACATTGAGAAATTTATTTTTAGATTTGAGTCATATGTTGGTATCAATGACAAATAAAACCTATCAAAGGGCTCACAAGGAAATTTAAAAATATATGAGCATAACTAACAAATATGGTTGGTGTTATGAGGAAGATATTGCAAAATAATCTGAGAATAATTCGAACATGACTCAGTTTTTACTTTATTAACCAAAAATATTTTGAAAATAATTGTTTCGAATTCTCATGCTGGCTTTAATCATCTCCTATGGGTATTATCCATTCTTAGAATCAAACCTCGAATCGATTGGACAAAAGACATGAAAATGAAGGTTTGATCATTATATTTCATTCTTTCCACTAGCTACACAAAGCAATTGCCCAGCTTGTATGCTAGAGAGGGAAGAGTGTCATGGATGCGATTGCAATAGTCTCACGCAGACTAATGATCATAATTATTCACTTAATTTGAATAATATAAACACAAATACAATCAGTGAAGTTTTGATTTTAATATCTCATTATTTTAGCAATATTTTGATTTTATTTATCTGCAACAAAATCATACTCTAACATCCTTGGTTATCTGCATGTTTTTGAGTGTTAAACACCTTACTTATTTCTTGAACTTGTCAGGAGAGTTGCGCGTACCATCAATACGTCACTTGAGGAATGTGAGAAGTTTCTTTATATACAAAGGCAAGAAAAATGCTTGACCGGCTGACATATAATTTCTATCCTTAACTTTTTGAAAACTCCATTCTCATACCTTAGGTCTTCTTAACCATCTCATTCAATGAAAATGAATATTTCAAAAGGTTTCATGAAAACTGTCATCTGAATGGTATCTGTCGTCATGTGAAATTAACACAGTTATAAAAACTATATTTCATTTTTCTTTCAGAATTTTACAAAGAAAACTTTCTTTCTAAGAAATATCGATGTTAGTTTATTATGCGTGGATTGATTACCGAAAAATTTATCGGGTCAATTTTAGGTATTTGCTGATATTTCAAAACTTTCAAACACTCTATTTTTGGATCGTTTTCAAAACTTCCATTGTAAATCTTCTTCAGGATGATCATAAGAAGCCATAATTTGAGCGAACAGCCTTGCGTATTGCTACATTTTTAGAAATATCCTGGTATAAAATGGATCTTGAGTACACTAAAGGCTACTTTCAAAAGTATTGTTGTGAAGAGGTCAATTTTCGTCGTCTATCAACCAATTAGTCTTCCAAAAACTGTTTTATTGGAAGTAAATAATTGATAACTTTTTAAAACAGTTTTTACAAGAAAACCTGCCATGAAAAACAAGAATATCGTATAGATTGTTGAAGAGCTGACACTTACCCGTTTTAGCGAATTATAAGATACCATCTTTGCGTATCTGAGTGCTGCTGCATTATCTTCAAGAGCATATCTAAATATGTAAAAGAGAAAAGGTCGTGCGAGCTGTCATCAAATTATTTTCATTCTGCCTAAACTATGGTAGATTGAATTTATGATACTGATGATACGCCAAAGACTAACTCCGCCTGCTGAACAGTAACATAGCGCGCTGTGATCCACCTGTGAAAAAAGGGATGTTGAAAAAATCACCTGTTTGTGGAGAGTTAAATTTGTGAAACATTTCATGATATCTCCAGTTTTTGTAAATGTGTAATGGGAAGACTGCGTTTCGTTTCAAACAGGCTTAAGTAAATTCTCTAACTTTTGCTTAATCACTGTTTATCAGTTTAATCGAAGACTGGAAGTCAGTTCTATTGTCTTATTTCGAATTCCAACAGGCGGTGCACCTGCTCATATTGAAAAGTTTGATCGTGACTGAATAGTAGCTAACTTCAGTGCTATCATTGGAAAAAAAATAAACAATCACAAAATCAGTAAAACGTCAACTCTTATGATTATGATGTATGAGAAGTGATGTTTTAACGTGCCAGGAAAGTGGCTCTCATGCCTAATACAACTTGTGAGCAGAATATTGTTCTGAGTCGATAGAGAAACAGCTACCGCACGATACGATCAACAGGGAAATATTGAACTTAACTAAAATTCTTATAACTTGTGAGAAAGCAGGTTGTTCATAACTTAAGAATGTATTAAGAAAAACTGTTCAGCTGGTGCTTTAATTCGTCTACACAAGCAGTTTTATGTTATTTTTAAAATATTTTTTGATCTTGAAAAAATCTCTATTTAAATTCTTTTTGCTGAAACCTTGAAATTCATGTCTTGTTTTCAATGAATTTTTTTTTATTTTACGTTCAGTGTCTAGTGTACAAATACTAACATTTTTGCTTGGAAATACCAATTAGTTCGAAAGATGCTGAATTTTTTCTGTTGGACGTTTTTAACCACTTTTAAAAGTTTTGACATTTCAAATACATTTAAGATTGTGCGAAAATAGAAGGAATGATGACTGACTAAAACAAAATTTTTCAATTCATCTCTTTATCATGAGTACAGCTTTGATTAAACAGTGGTTATAGGGAAATATAATATATGAGATGGTCATAAGTTTAACGAAGTATATTTGGCGGATGAAAGTATCTTTAGAGTTTATTGAGCTAAAATTAATGCTATTCTAAATTCTCAAAGTTTACGTTCGTCAAATACTATATGGCCCATTTTTGAACCCTAGAAAAAATTTAGAAATATAAAATGAGAATTAAGTGGCATACCATGCTACAGGTGTTGAAAATAAATGCGTTGCCTGAAGAGAACCCATATTAAAATTCTTATCTTAAAACGCCTTTTAAAACTTTAAATCGAATAAATGTATGTTTTTTTCATAAAATTCCAATTTATATTGTTTATCTTGTGTTTTGTGAATTCTTAGAAACAATACCATTTTGAAAATTATGAAAAATTAAAAAAATACTCTGTCCACAAAATAAATAATATTTAACCCAGTACATTCACTCGAAATAAATGGCTCATTTATGTGACTCTTTTCCTCCGCGTTTTTGACATGTGATACAAATATTTTCAATCACTTCTGTTTTAACGAATTTGCTCATCTTAAACTTTAAAAATGCTAATTTACGTTGATATCTCTATCAACGGTAGGTTTTTTAGAGAGTAAGGGTGAGGTCAACCTATCGGGGCTTCGTTCGAAGAAAGTTTACTTACGAATACGCTCCTTTCTCAGAACGCTTATCCGCTCCCTTTACACTTTCGTTGTGAAAACGCCAGTAATCTGGTTGTATTGAACTTTCGCTCTCTCCTCGGCCCTTCTGAGCAACCTTACTTTACGGCATTGGTTCGTTAGAAACAAGTGAGATTGAACGCTAAAACAGATTCAGGAATAATTTATTTACGTAATGCCATCAAGCCTTAAATGGGTAAATCAACAGAAAGATATATCGTATTGTAAGGTGTTAATTTATAGTTTTAGGGAAGAGATTATTTAATTTATTTCTGAAGGAAATCAATCAAGTTTTTTGTTCTTTTGCATTTAAACGGTAGTTAGCAATCCCAAGATAGAAAGTATTGAAAATAATCAGAGTTAACATTGGAAAAAATTAGTTTTTAACAAGTTATCTGCAGTAGAAAATAAAAAATATATATTTTAACATTTTTAGAAATCTCTTGAGCACACGGTTTCTTACGTCGTACAATATTTCAACGAAGAGGTGAACGACAATCTAATATATTTACAGCTGGCACGAGATTAAGGTAAGAAATATCGTTTCTGGAAAATAACTCCCATACTTTAAACTAGATAGGTTTGAATCTTGAAATCTATGAGGGTTTAGATACTGTCTTAAGATGGTTAAAATCAAAGCAAATTTCATGGATAATTACCAGGCCTCTACATCTAAGAATAACCCGCAACGAGGTTATAGAAAGCATAGTAAGATAAGTAGATTCATATCAACTAAACTCAATGGTTATTCGAAGAAAAACATCGTATTTAGAGACTAAATTTCCTTCAATATACATCTAATAAATACACATGTGCGATATAGTTTTTTTAAACGCTTTAACCCAGTAATATCGAGTTAATGGGAAATGATGTAAGTATGAAACTTGCAATAAATTCCTTGCACGATTTTAAACGAGGAAATTACTTCATTGCTGCTTCAAGGAAAAAATTAAAACTGTTTTTTGACAATCTGTAAAGTATGGAGAAATACAGGTAATTACATATTTATAAGGGATTATATTGTTTCATCATATAAATGAAGAATATATAGAATCTCTTCCATTCGATACTTTTTCTATGGTACAGCCGATTCCTCAACCCACGACAGGATTTTTGGAGAAGAAACTTCCGTTGAAGAGAGGGAAGAAAAAAAGGGAACGGTGGAGTTATAAGTCTCATGACAACTCATTGTCCTAATGTGCCTCTAAAAATTTTTATAAGTTATATTAAAATTTAAATCATTCATAGAAGATTTTTTTAAAAAGAAGACATTTTTCTGATAATACCATACAATTTCCTAAATTTTCTTCATCAACATCGTTCAATTTTTAGAATGTTAAACGTGCAACCATTGCCTTTAAAGCTCATTTGATTAAATGAATGCAGATAAAAATCGAAAGAATAAAACCCAATTCGTCCTTAACTACCGTGGAAATATTATCGGAATTTTGAAGATTTGACGTAATTTATTCAACGCTCATGCTATAAATTCGACCGTATACATTAAGGAAGATTTATGGATTAACTGCTTGAGGTGAGTTCCTATTCCACAAGCAAAAAGCATTTAGAAATGGCAAGTCTCAGAGATTTTAAAAGGCCAAAATGTTTTATCCATAATCTTTTATAAACACCATTCGGTCCCATATCTAACGGTATGGAATTCATAACGAACGAGCCAATGTCTTAAAATCTTCGAAAATATCTTGAAATGGCTACCTTATCAGAACCCAAAAAAGATTAATGGGCGTGCGAAAGCTTGAAAACTAAGTGGATTTAGAAAAGATATGGAATAAAAAATTCATGCAGATAAGATAAAACATTTTATTAATATCTAACAATATCTCGAAACAAATAAAAATGCCTAGGATTTATCAAATTTAGATAAGAGCTGGGAAATGTGCATTATTTATTGACGCATGCTCACTGAATATATTAATACCAATATAATCCCCATCGATTATGCCGAAAAATCGCTAAAAGACCGTTGTTATAGTTAAAAATTACAAGTTATTTTTAGTATACAGATTTAAACTTAAAATTTTTATTCTCGGCTATATTTTGTGTTTAACATCTATTTTTCATTCAAAGTTTTGGTTGAGTACCTAAATTGATGAATACCTTTCAGTTTTTTTATTACTCGAATGAGATTTAGGTACATCGAGACTTCTACTCTAAAAATATTAAAAACCCAAATTTTACTCCCGAAATTCCTGTCGTCTTTTACATCTCTGACCCAAACGATTTCTACCATTTTTGGCTTCTCGCTGTCATTCACTCTTGTTCGGCTTAAATGTCATTTTCTTTTCTCATTTAGTTGTATTTTATGTTCGATCCCCTTAGTAGTAAGAGTATTATTGTTACTTAGTCGTGTATTAAAATCATAAACGTTTTTAAAGTTTAAATATCCTAAGTTGACTCAATGTCTCTTCTCAACATTATACACGAGATCAAGATTTATAAAAAGATAAGGAGAGTACGACATTCATTTAAAATTTGTTAACTTCAATTATTTCAGTATGGTCTTGGTAAGTTTCATTTTGATTTAAATACTAAATATTTAATGAAAAAATCATTCATTAACTTGAAAATTATGCTTAAGAGTTCCCGAAATACTCAAATACGTCCCTATTATCACAAGAAAGTCCCAAAAATTCTGAATGCCGTGAAAAAAAGGTAAAGCTCATTTTTGGCTCATTAAAAAGTTAACCAGGATTATATTATAAAAAATAAAATTTCGTAATTTGTGAAAAAACTTCATTAACCTCTTACATTATTGTTTATTAAACATAATTATCACTGGCGTTAATTTCTCTTGTTTGTCGTGGGGAATGAGCTAAAATCTTCTATTCTCCACATTGTGTTTTGATGAAATTAATGGTCCGTTTAAAAAATTTTGATTTATGAACGATCTTAATCCGAGTGAGAATTGTCAACATCAAAAAGGCGCGCATTAAAGATTGTTTAGTTTTAGGTTTTAATATTTAATTTAAGAACGGTGGTAGCTTTTTAAACGACGGAATGAACAAACGGACACTCCTCATTTTTATTATTGATTCTTTATTCATATTTTTGGATTGACGAAAAATGGTAATGGATTGTGTAGTCAATCATTTAAGATACCTTTGAATTAAAGTATGAAGAAAATTATGTGTTTAATTTCCATTTTACAAGCCAAAGCACCAGAGAATAGAGAGGATTAACTCGGAAACAGAAAACAGACGTCTGATCAGAACTACGTCAACTTGGACCCCGGCCATTACAGATCAGTCGTTTTCACTAGCCCAGAGGAATAGTTTCAACTTTTTAAAAACATAATAACTTTGGTATCATAAACATTAACAGATTATGCGTTTTGTCAGTTTATGAGTCCTCCATTATTCCTTTACTTTTTTCCGTTTTAGGGTCATATTAAACAGTTCTGTCGTTTTTTTCTAACTCTGAACCAAAATGGTTTTTTGTATGGGTATGGTAGAAACAGAAGACATGAGAAAATAAATTAATGTTTGCGAATAGGGAAATTTAGTGTTTCATACGCTCACATTTTTTTCATTTGTTAACGCGGTTATAGAGGCTAGGCGTTTTGCAATTGAGCGGATATTGTAAGATATATAAACTGCATAAATTTTTAGGCTTGAAAAAATTGTAAATTTTGTATTTTCATAATTTGTCATGAATTTAGAAAGAACGACTTTAAATAAAGCCTAGCATCTGCTACGCGTAAAATGCGAATGTTTCGAAAATATCACTTAATGCGCATGAATTTTTTCTTGATCAACTTTGGATTATCGCAACTGAGTTAAGATAGTTTTCAAGTTCTTTTTACACATATTGAAATTTTTTATCGTTATAAGCTAACACATAAAACACTTCTCTCTTGGAAAAGTACATTTTTAAATAATCAATGAAATAGATCAGCCACGTCTTAAACACATGAAATATGAACATAAGATTCCCTTTTACGATTTTATTGGTTGAATCCATGACGTATTATGGTTAACCATCCAAAATGTTTATTTTTTCGAATTAAGTCTGAATTTAGATAATAATCTTTGAGTGAGGCTTTTCAAGAGGAATTTAAATTAGTTAAAAACAAAAACTATACCCACAGTAATTTTGATAGAGAAATTATCATAAATACAGTTTTATATAAAATAAAGTTAAAGTGGATTCAACGATCAAATTGTTATACTCCTGGTGTTACGTTGTCAAAAAGCGTCATCTGGATAAGCCTTAATAGTCTCGTGTCATGAAGTTCATTTGAATCAAACGCTGACTCAAGAAAATTACTACTGGCTCAATAAACACTCCCATTAATCAGATCGAACGTTAACACTATTTATTCAGTGTAGATAATGAAACAGAATCTTTTGAACCATTGTGATGAAGGAAAAATAATTTGAATAGAGAATTCCCATTACCCGCGTTAGATCTAGAGTTAAATTTATTTCTAAAACACAGTTTCAATAAATCTGCCACAACTTTGAAAACTTCGATGTTTTATCAATTTTTGTCGATTTCACTTAAATCGTTATCAGGTTTATAGAATGTACGATTCTTGATGAATCATACAACCTTATAAAAGTTCAAGTTAACGCGTGCGTTGTTCGCCATAACCTTCCATTTTCTGGTTTCTCTCTCTAGTGATACAATAAAGGAGGAGTTATTTTCGTAAGATTTACATTTTCAAAATAGAGAAAGAATTTTAAATCGATCATATTATCTATTTGTTTATATATTCAAATTTTTATGCTTTCTGTATTCTTTTTAAGCATGAAAATTAACGCGAATTGTAGGCACCCGTGTAATTAGCCATACTTTTATGAAGCGATACATCGGAACTGAGGATTAGTAAATTTTTTATTACCAATTTTAATACTTGAATGGAAATATTTTCAAATGAAAAAACCATTAGGTCGTATTATCTGTTAAACGTACGTATTCGGAAAGGGCTTAATATTCTAATCACATCAAGCCGACCAATGAGAATAAACAATTTATTTTCTGACACTATTTTAGAAATTTAATGTGGTGAAAATGCAATTTAGTTCATCCGAGCGTTTTAAAAAGCTTCAATTCGAAACATTCTACAGGGGAAATCAAACTAATCTAGTGGCATAATTTTGAAGAAAAAAGTCAGAAAGTTCTGGTTTCAAAAAAGAATGTAAAAAACGATGATAGAGTAATAATGTGAAATTTAGTGGTTAGAGAAGACGACCAGCACCTAACCCCTAGACATTTGCAGCTGCTTATATAGAGATAAATGGACACTTCTCAAAATTATTGTCTGAGACTCTACTCTGAATTAAATTTAAAAGTAAAAAAGCAGTAAACCCTGTAACACAACTTAACCAAAAATCTTATTGTTTTCACCTTAAATAATTAGATAATAAAATTTTCAAAATAAGGATGAAAAATTGAGAATATTTTAGTAATGCAATTGAATAATCGTGCGTCAATTTTATAGCGCATGTCTAAGAGTGTATTATTAAGTTTATCATTATTCGATTAGAACGCAATATAAAACCTAATAAATTTTGATTTTCTTACTAATTGGAATTTAATGTTTTGTCAATTTTGTAACCCATCATTTTTCGCAGTCAGGGGGTGTATCGGTCGATTTTATTAAGAACAAAAAATGTTTGAAATAGACTATTAATCCAACTCTGTTGAATTTTTTAATGATCTTAAGCTTCATACAAATATAATTTAATAACCGGATTATTTTGAGATAAGGGACATCATCAATCGACCGCATGTGTCGAAATGCTGGACTTTAAGAGGTTTTAATTATTTTAATGTTGAGTTGCGAGAATGATTCCTACTTTATTTCAAAGGTAAATAAAAGCCGTGTAGCCTGCGACGTGTTATGTTCCCTCGGCTTCTGTTTCTGCGACCCAAACGATGGAAATAGTCTCTGTCTAAATCGTAGTTCCAAGGAGTCAGATTTCGTTTTCCTCGACAGAAGAGTACCGAAAAGGTATTTATTTAATCAATCCTTTAAAGATAAAAAGGTAGTATTAATTTTTTATCAGTTATCTAAATCATTCCGTAGCATTTACAGGCGTAGAGGGGACACTTTTAGCGATTACGAACAAAGAACAACCCGTTCGACGTGTGATTAACTTTAGCTGTCGTCGCAGAAAGCAAACGGGCTTATGCAACAGATGACCTTGCAATAGAAACAGGATTACAAACTAACAAATCTCATTCTGTTAAACCAGTAACTAAAAGTACTGGGAAAGGTTAGGCTTTTTGCATTTCTTAATTTATATTTAATACAACGAAAATCGTCAACGAATAATTATTTTCGCGCTTGCGTTATTAGTGATTAAATTTAGCTTATCCTTGATTAAACCCTTTTTTTACTTAATTTCCTCGTTTCTCTTTGTTATCTTAATTTATAAAATTGTTTAAAACATAAAACATTTGATACTCCGAAGCTGCAGACGATGGCTTTTGGGAATTTTTATCACTTGAAGCGTTCAATTCATATTATTAAAACCGACTCTTCTCATTGAAAATCTCTACATTACTAATGCTTGATATTACTATCCGTTCACAAATCAACATTACGAATATCCAAATCAAAAGATTTTGGGTTCTTACATCAATTAGTTGTGTTAATTTAATTATTGTCGTGAATATTTAATTTTTTCACGTGAAGCCAATCATCCTCTTATCTATCATTTAGTGCGCATTCTCCGCAGGGAGGCTCAAATGCATTATCCGGTTGTTTGTAAATTTTCATTCTTTCCGATGAACTATTTAATGCTTTGATTTTTTATGCGAGTTTCTGTATTTTAAATTATGCTCGCGATAATTTCCTTTGAGGTGGCATTATTACTGACTCATGGATTTATAGGTGTTTATTTTCAGATAATTAGTGATTTTACTTTCAGTAGCATTTCTTTTTTAAATGGGCCTTATTCACTTGAACAAGAATAGCGCATTTGATTCAGCTTATTGGTTGTATAATTCCAAAAAAATTCTTATCATAAATTTAAATAAGCAGGAGTTGTCCTGAAATTAGCATCAATAAATTTTATCTGTGGCATTCCAAGGCAATTAAAGAATTCAAGTTTATGTTACTCTTAACAATAATTTTTAAGTTATATCATATCGGGCTTTTTTTATTTTATAATGAAAATGTTGAAGTGACTGTTTTGTATTTATGCGGCTTCAATGTCTATATAATCAGTTCATGAATTATATCACTTGAGCTACACTTTATAAAAAAACTTTTTTTGTTCATACCGTTAAATAAAAAAATTACAGTCAAAATTCTCTTTAATTTTTGTAGTTGGTACGCTCGTTTTCAATCTTTTTAGGAATTCTAAATATATTTTCAATGTTAATTTTTTCTGTATTAAAGATTTTATTTTCTAAGGACGTTTTTTAATATGAAACTTTTTCCTAATACTGAGTGTTTTCTATTCAAATCGATAAATTACATGTATCAGGATTAAGATAAAATCAATAATTCTCTCATAAACAATATTACTCATTAAGATTTTACAACTCTTCATCATTCAATTTTCTTTGATTTTGTCACTTATAAATTGCAATCAACATTTACTTTTTAGACATTTATAACCCTTCAACATACTTCATTCACTCTATCGAAATATGAATCATTTACTTTCATGAGAAATGAATATTTTTATCGCGAAATAAAAGTTTTTGAGTAAAAATCCTGACAAAATTAAATATTTGTGTTTCGGTATGCGTGTAAATTATGATAATTTTCATTCTTAGTTTTCTTTTAACCCTTGATAAATCTATTCAAAAATTTCAAATAAGAATTTCGATCACGATTGTTCATTCAAAAAAAATTCATGCTTTAAATACCATTATTTTTTGATTTCACAATTCTATTGATATTAGCATTCTGGTGTATTTCTCAGTTTTTTTGAAAAAAATTCCTGTATCCCTTTAATCTATCGAGGAATTTATATTTTCCGTCTCTGATACTATGTTTAAGTCAAAATTTCATAAAACGCTTTGTTTCATCTTTATATATAATTTTCAGAGTTGAACTCAAAGATAAAATTTGAATTTATTTTTCCAAACATTATAAAAATAATGTAACTTTTATTGCTTAAATTCTAACATAAGTGAATATATTTTATCATATTTTGGATTTTGTTTCATTGAAATATAAAAGTCTTTAAATAACTTATAAATTATTCACTATATCATACGATTGATTTTCAATTATTGGACATAATATTTTTCCTTTGGTTTTCTGAGATTATGGCCTTGTTTATTGCGTAATTTTTATAATTCATCTTTTTTAGAATTGTCGAAAAACATCAAAATATGAAACGTTTTGGAATAATTTATCAACTTTTTATTTGCACGCGCGTTTAATTCAACTTATTAACTTTTTGTTTTCAATTCACAACATTTTATTTTTAATTGCATTTTTTATTTATTTTTGACAAAAAATCTGTGATCTTTTTCTTTGAGTTCCAAGGTGAATTCGTAAAATAGTGCTTAGTTGTTTATTTTGTGCATATGCCTTTTGAATTGATATTTTTACCTTGTGACAACGTAGTCTTCATACAATTCAAGGTTTCCCTCTATTTAATAACTTCTGATAAATATTTTGAATCGAAGATGTTCTTTGGTTTTATTTGACCTTCAATCACACGGAAATAACACACTTGGCGATGAAAACAACATTATCTTGGATGTTTTTCAAAGCTTTAAGCTCACCCTAATTTATCGATTTTTTATCACAATAACTTTCTATGATCTGTTCGGTATTTTAATAATGAAATCTACTTGACCTTTTTATTTTAAATAATACCTTAATCATAAAAGATTCAGATTGATCTATTCTTTGTTAAAATTAACGGTTATATAATTCGAAAATGAAATTTAGACTTTGAGATATTTTATTGCTTTTTTAATAATTTTATAACAAGCTTAAAATTTTGAACGCACATTCAATTTTCTGTAAATCTATTTTATTGATTCCACTCTTACGTCCAATATTTATGCAGAATCCATAAATCAGAAAATTTTGTTGTTGTTCATCCTGCCAATAAATATGATCATTTTATCAATTTTTTAATATTTTAAACACTATTGCTTTTAAATTCGTTTATTTGTTAAAATAACTTTAATATTTGTTGTTTATTAAAAGATTTTTCACGTTAAATCTCAACGTTCGATGTCTATGTTAGTTGAAAATTGCAATCTGTCCGTCTAAAATTTTAGATCTGTTGTCATTATCACCTACAAAACGAAAAATTATGAAGCAAACCGCTGCAGTGAATGACGAAATTTATATTCCTCAAAATGTCGACCTAAATATTGATAGAAGATCGAATTTATGCGAATTACATCAACTTCGACAGAGTTTAATGGTATTTACATACCTCATGAAAATACTAAAAATTATATTGCTTACCTGAATATAAGCAGTCATCCGGATCGCTTGAAAATAATCTTGACAAGTTTATCTTCCAAAAATACTTACATCAGTTTTAGTGACAATGAGTCTTACAGCCCATATGTACTTCCAACCAGCAAATGCGAGGCATACAGATTCGACTCAAAAATCCCATAAAAATAACCATCGATGATGACTCTCAAGGCTTCCGCGCATTCAAACTTTCAACAGAAAACCTTTCAACTGAGTCTACATCTAAAAGCGAGGAGGAATTACAACGAATTCGAGATTCAACCGAATTGGTATTGTCTGACAAAAAATGTTTAGATCGGAAGTAATTTATCCATCACGATGTATATGAACAGTATAGATCGAAAAATGAATAACATTTTACGAGAAATCAGGGAGTTGAAGCTAAATATCCCTCTGTACATCGGCGAGGAATTGTAACTCTTCTACTTTAAATTTAAAAGAAAAAAAAATAAAGAGCTTTCAAACGTAGGTCCAGGCAATTTATGTCATGAATGTCGAAAAAATCTTTCTTCTTTGCCAAAAATTGTACTTCACAACATGATTATAGGAATTATACCATCAAGATAAGGCAACACCGGAAATGTAAACAATACCATGATTTTATTTTGAGGGAATTTTATGGTTCTTTCTTCATTGTATAATTTATTTTCCAAATAATCGTTTCTCCATATTTATCTTACATTTTAACTGGAACGTTTTGAGAAAGTGCGTTTTGCAACAATGTAACCGATGTCGCTGTCTTTGTTTAAATTTCCCACATCATCTACCTATGTGAGAAAAGATTAGTTTCTGTATTAAACAAATATAACTGGGTTTGTTCTTTTTTTACCTTAT
Source organism: Neodontobutis hainanensis (assembly GCA_024349245.1). Taxonomy (NCBI): domain Eukaryota; kingdom Metazoa; phylum Chordata; class Actinopteri; order Gobiiformes; family Odontobutidae; genus Neodontobutis; species Neodontobutis hainanensis. The sequence goes on from JALDNG010001323.1 coordinate 40,868, forward strand.
GAGCTGAATATAAGGGGTATCACATGAACATTTTTACTCTTGAGAAAGCTTTATAGCGATGTTAATTTAGACTCAATTGTTTGACATACAAAATTGGGTCATCTCAGTTTGCTGTTAATCGTAGAGTGCATACATAAGGTCTAAAGATCATAAATTTTTCAAGGTTTAACATACTTCCAAAGAGGATTTCCTATAATTTTTCCAGTGTCATCTATTTTTTTTACTTTTAAATTATCCAGCTTTGTATGGAAGGTGTATTTTTAGATGACTTCCCTTTGGCTTATTTTTCCTCGTTGTCCACTTACCTTCTCAACAATAAACAAAAATTGATATAACATGAATTTACCATTAACTTTTTAGATGTCTTTTTAAATTGACCGAGAATCATTCAGATAAACGTAAGGGTCGTGTTAAATAGGCACAAATAGCATTTAATGATCCAAGTCATAGAATGAAAGAAACAATTTTTTGTGAATTCTCATTTATTTTCATGCTGATTTTATAACAAGAAATTTCTTAGTTAATTATAATATTTTGTCACTATTGCGATCATTTATTCCAGTTTTCTAGTTTTATTTCTCAATCCTGTGAATTTTGACGTTGTTTAATGTTGATCGAGGATGTATTGGTTTCCGTTCGCAATTTAGTGGAAAATGACGAATATTTCTTGAATAACCGGTCACTTTTATATTTAAGAGGTAAACATATTTCGTTTTTAGGCTGTGATCCACAAGTTCATTCTTGGCCATTAAAGAGGCAAGGGTTACATTCTTGAGAATAAAAGTTGAATCGATTTTTACAGCTAGTTATATTTAGAGTTTACATGTGATTCTATTTGTATTATTCTGATCGTTTAGGATGCCTTAGCGTGCTTTCATTTTGTTAAATTCTTTAAATAATATCTTATTTGAAAAGAAAAACAAAATCTTATCTTATGTTGCGTGAATGAATTTTCGTAATCAAATAATTTTAAGATTTTTTGGAGGTTACACTATCTTTTAGCATAAGAAAGAGTCAAATATATCCGGTTGTCTCTGGAAGGACGTTTCCATTTATTTGCTTTCTTCGGTGCCTGTTATGCTGATTATATTTAGTCATTTAGCACTCCAGTCTCAACGTAAATATTTGGTGTCAGGTAGTGTGGGAATCTCATCCCCTCTTAGGCCGTTTCAGAAGACTCTAACTCTCCGACATAAGTTCTTCGAGCGTTTAAAATTACCAAACAAACTTTTGAAGCCTTTGGGGAGAGTGTTACTTAAGGGTTTATTTGAGTTACTCTTCTTCTAAGAAGGTTGCAAAATAGATCAAATTTTTTGAACATTATCCTTGCCCTCAGTTTATATCATTTTTGTCAAGCAAGGATGAGTAAAACGTATCGGGGCTTCTTTCGAAGAAAGTTAACGTACAAGAACACCCTATTGCAAAAGTCTTTCAGGGTTCTATGCCATTTCGGCACCGTTTCTTTGTGTATACACCAGTGATCGGGTACTGGGAGACTTTCGCTCCCTAAAACTTTTGTCCTGTCCTCGGCAATTTAGAGTTACCTTACTTTGCGGCATTGGTTCGTTGCCAATTTCTACCATCAGAAGAGATCTATTCCCATTCATAGACAGTGCCAGAGCAAAGTATTTGACTGTGTATCATATCAGGTTTTATATAACCTCAGATTTACAAAATAATTTTGTACCGCACACTTTTCTTCGTTTATTACCTTCAAGAGAGCGATGTCGCCTAAAACATAATAGGACACTTGATTCTGCCTGGTTAACATGAAAGAGATCATAAATTATTTTGAAATGGATTTAAAGTTGTTTCAACACTACTTTCAGTTTGTCGAAATTTTTATCAAGTTTACACGGTTACCTGGAAAGTAAAATAAAGTTTTCATTCATATACTATTTATTAAAGGGACAAAATCTCTAATTTATTTTCCATACGATCAAGCAGATAAAATAAATGATCGAATTTCAAAAATCAGTTTTAAAAATTCTTATAGCAGTATAACCTCCTTCTAGCGTACTCTGTTAGGACTATAATGAAACTCAGTTAAAAGACTAATCGTTTATGCTGAAAAGAGAGCATTTATATCAATTCAGTTTTGCCACAGCCGTATATTGGAAGTTATCCAATGTTCCCATCACAGTTCTCTTCTTGTGAGATTCGAGTAATGTTTCTGAATGTATACTTGGTACTCCGGGTTATGACAGATGGGTCTCTTGAACTTTCAAAGCCTGTTCAAATGGACAAAGCACTCATTCTCCTCTCCTTCAACATGGTAGGTGAGTGGAACAAAGGCCTGTTTAATTCGGAACAGCCCATCGCGCAGCTCCTCTAACCCAGATGGTAAAACTAGCTGGAGTTGTACAAGGTCCTAAACGCTGAATTTTCATTCTCACTCTAAGTTTTTTTGTTATAATGTTTGTTATATTATTTAGGCAGCCGAGATGTTTGTTTTTATCTTTGCCGCTACTTCACCAAATTTTTCATTTAGAGCTTGCAAATATTAAGGGATATCTTCTACGAGCTCCTTAGGGTCATTCTGACCTGAAAACATAAGTTTCCTTGGGCCATAGCCATAAATAATTTCAAAGGATCTATGTCCAGTGGGTTCATTTTTCGTGTTGCGCAGAGTCATATGTGCCATATGTAAATTGTGTCCCATTTGTTATCATTCTCTTGCGCCAGGCCTTTCAAATTATCCTTGATCAATTTTACGTGCCTTTCCGCGAAGTCATTAACTTCTGGATGGTAAGCTGTTGATGGTGATTTTATTTCGTTAAACTTCATACACATGTATTTTCATAATTCACACGCAACCTGGGGTCCTTTATTAGAATTTATAATTTTTGATCCTCCGTTTCTCGATATTATCTGTGGAAAAGTGTTCGACCTGTCCTTACTGCATCTTGGTGTGGTATTGCCATCTTCCGGCCACTTTGAGAAGCTATCCACCTTCAGAAGTATATATCTGTTACCTCTTCTAGAATTAGAGAGTGCCCAATAAAATCTCTGAACCACTATTCTCTGGGGCCTGCCGAATGTATGGGAATGAGTTTTGCCTTTCTTTTTGCCGTATTCGGGTTTGCCCGTTGACATTCTTTGCAAATTCATACGAATTCGTATACCTCTTTTGTCATCCCTGGCTAGAAATATGTTTATTTTATAAAAGTGGATGTCTTCCTTCTTCCCCCCATGCCCAGTGTCAATCTTGTTTGTGGACGTTAATATGTTTTGCTCTTCCCTCCTGGGGAATAAATTTAGCTCTGCCCTCTGTCAAGAACTATAAACATTTATCCTTAACTTCTAAATTGGCTCGATGGTTGTTGAGCATCTCCGTAAAACGTGTCTTGAGTATCAAAAACATTTTTATTTAGCTCAACGGCCTTTATTAGATTTTGGAGTTAATTACTCTGAGCCTGGTTCTGTTCTAGATCTTCAAAGTACTGAAGCGAAGCTGAATTAGCCGACCTCGAAAGTTAGTCAACTAATTCGTTATCTTTGCCTTTTATTTTGTGAATATTAAAGTTGTTTTCACCAAGAAGGACTAACCGACTAGATTGTCTGTAATTGGAATCTTTGAAATTTTCGAGGTATTTAAGTGAATTGTGGCCAGTGAATGAATCAAATCTCAGTCATAATAAATAATGTCTGCATTTCTTACGTGACCAAATAATGGCTAAGAGTTCTTTGTCTGTGGTTGAGTAATTTAGCTCTGCACTAGTTATTTTACGACTTGAGAAAGAAATATATTGCTCGATTCTATTTCCCTTTTGGGAAATTGAAGCTCAAATCGAGGAATCAGACGCATACGTTCTTAGGATAATTTGACTATCTTTTAGTGGGGATGAAATAATAGGCAGTTTCAAAATTTGCGCCATTAGCTTATCGAATGATTTCTGACGTTCTTGTTTCCATTCAAATGATGTTGATTTTGATTTCAGTTGAAATATGTAGCGACAAATTCAGCATAATTTTTGATGAATCTGTTTAGCTTTCCACATGATCCGAGAAAGCTTTGTAACTCAGTTAACGTTATTAAAGTCTTTGTTTGTGAAATTTTATCGCTTCTATTCCGATCAAGTGACATGATTTTTCGATCGATTATGAACCCCAACACGCTTATTTTATGGCTCCCGAATTGACGCTCGTTCCTCTTGATTTTAAAACCTGCGTCATTAAGTATTTTAAAGACTTCTTTCAAATGAATGAGAGTTTCATCCAAACTTTCCAAGAACACTTACATGTCATCATCGAAACAAGCAACATTTTTATTCTTCTTGAAAAGTGAGCAAAAAGTCTGCGCGCAGGTGGATGTCGCGTTTGATAACCAAAAGGGTGTCACACATGATTCACCAATGTCTTTTTTCTAGAACAAGAGAAAACGATACTTTCTCTCGATCTGTTTCACATACGTTGATTTACCAGTTGACTGAATTTAAATCCAAGTATGAAAAAATGTACGATCCACTCATATTGTCAATTACTTCTTGCATGCAGGTCAATGGAAAGGTGTCTTTCTTCGAAACCTTATTTACACTCCTAAACGCCAACCAAAACGCCTGGATCCATCCTTTTTTAGGGTAAATGTAACTGGCGGCCGCCATGGACCACAACTTTCCCTGGTTATTCCTTTCGCGGCCATCTCACTAATTTTGTTCTCCGCCTCAACAGTTAGCCCTACTTGAATTCGATATATCGGCTAACACACAGGTTTTTGAGACTGCCTTAATTTTATGAGAAATCCCTTTCGCTTTTCTAAGGTCAGAATCATAAACAACAAATGTCTTGAAAGTTGTTTAAAAGCTGTTGTAGCCCTTACGCTTCAGTTGCACAATTCTTATGTTCTTTTATCTTGGTAAATTCATCTGATGGAAGGTCTCTTTTATGTGCGCTTCTTCTGAAGATTTCTCGATTTGCCACGTTACATAGATTTGACTTTACACAGAAATTCGCGAACAATTATTGCAGGGTACAATAAATCAGATACTACCAAGTAGACAGAAAGCAGTTTCATTCTAACGATTTATACGTTTAATTTAACAGTACCCTCAACTGTTATTATGGTACGATTGACTGAAAAAATGGAAGGGACATAATGGCGATAAAATTGATTATTATTTTTAAATTAATGACTTCCTTATTATCGATCCAGAAGGAACCCATGTCCACCAATCCGTCACTGAGCTGACCACCAGTGTCGACGCTGAACTTTGGTTCTTCTTTTAAAAATTTATGGATCTCCGTGATCTTTGGGAACTCTTGTACCACCTCGCAATTTGACCTCTTCTTCCTTCACTAGTTACATTTCCTTTCAAGAAGGTCGTTCCTTCTTAACGTGTCATTTGAGCGAACCTGAAGGTTTTAAGATTTCTATTTCTTTCCTTAACTCTTCAACCTGGTATTTAGATTTGGTTGGTTTCGTCACGAGACTGATATTTTCACGCATTCTACCAATAATTTATCAATCTTCTGCACCAGAGTCTCAAGGACATCCCATCCGTGTTCATAACTATTTCCAGATTTTTAGTGACCAAAAGAACCATTTATCTTTGATAATTGAATCCGCAACGCTGCTCAGTAATTCAGACTAACTTTCACGATAAGCTTCCTGAGGAGTATCAGAAAGAGGACAGCTGACTCGCCATCAAGGATATTTGTTCCGACGAAATCAAACACTAAATTTTTGACGTCGAATGGTCTGGACACCTCTATGACTCTAATTTTAAACTTGGTGAAAATCTACTCTAAAGGGTCGGTACAACATCCATCGCTTAACTTTGGCATAATTGCTTGATAAGTATCACATGAGATCGAAAGCCCCAGGTAGGCCCATTTTGTGGTTGTTTTCCATTTTTTCCCAATCGCGAGAACCTCCAACCCCTCTATTTTTTCCTTGGGACACAACCCAAATTCTAATCTTTAAAGCTCCGTAGAATCCCATTACTGTAACCAGTGTAGCGATACTCAGATTAACCAATAATATTCTATGGTTAGAAACGAGGATTTATACCAAGGAAGTTTTTGGGCTGCTGCATTTTGGAATGTTCTCGGATGTTCCTATCACAGGAGCAGGACAAAAGTGCATTGTAAGAGGTTCGACTGTATTTTGAGTTGAATCCTTGTTCAGAACTAATTTGAAAGAGAACTATATTGAAAAATGATAGTTGCGTAAATGAACAAATGCTCTTTATTTTATGAACAAAAAAGAGTTAGTTTTTATGAAGAAAAATTTAATCATCTAAGAAAGAAATAGCATCTATTCAAGTGCAGAGAGTCTTAAAAAGATTTTGGAAGGACAGCGTAAAATCTTCAGAATTTTACTGCTCTTGATGAAATACATCATCTGGAATGAACAGAAAGTCTCAAACATATAAAACAATGATTGCAAGTTTTTTGAAACATAAAATCATTTTGTTAAACTGTAATTTTCTAATTTTATTTTCAAATCAATCTGTTTGCCTACTTTTTCGAACGATACTTTGTGATATATCATCATGATGATCACATATTTTTAATGCGTTCTCATCATTTATGCTATAAATTCCAAAATATAGAAAATATATAAAGCTTGGAAGCTTGTTGACTTTAAATTATTCGTGAATCCTTCTTTTCTTCAATATCCTTCTCCAGTAGTTGAACAACAGCTTTTAATATCTCCTCTTAAATCATCGCATCACCGTTACTAGTTGTTGGTCGACAGCAGCATCGTCATCAAACTCAGCATCCTGTTTGATTTCATTCTGGCTCTTCAATACCTACCAGTTTAAATAATTCCTCAGCAAATAATTTTGGCTCCTCAAATTTATCTGCTAGTTATAAATTTTGACTTGCAAAAATATTCTTCTTTTTTCTGTGTTGACGCCTCGATGCTTAGAGGGTATTTTCAATGCATCAAAAAGAGTATCGTTAAGTAGACTTCCATCAGCTTTCGTTTTTGTTTTTTCACAATAAAGGACGTTTGTAATTAACTTTCAGGTTGTTGGGTGATGCCTTGATCCATCTGATGTTCTTCAGCGTTTTAGAACTCGGAAAAATAATCTTTGATTAAATACTTTTCAATTGAAGGTTTAATGGATGAACCTTACAATTGTGAGCAAACGATGAAATATTTCGACCATAAACTTGATGTCTTCTTTCCAAATCTCCGAGATATCTCTCGAAAATATTGATCGTCATCTCCGCCTTTGTATCAGCTGTTTAAGGTTAGGGAATTTTCTTGTGTTTGAAAACAACTGTGCTTTGCAAATTTTCAAACTACGAGAAGAAAGAGGTGTTTTCAGTGCTAGTCATACAAACACCAACTTTGACTCTGACCCGATCTTTACTTTTTCCAATTCATTATAGTGTTCTCCCTTAAACGCAAGTCTCAATAGGTAATAACTGCCATATAATTGCCTGTTTCATCGACTTTAAAAACGCTTGAAGGTTCATATTTCCCAATGGCTTTCTTTAGTACTAATTCCTGCCATGTTCGCAATTCAACCACTTGTTCCGAACCAGCCTCACCTTAAATTCTCGTTATTGCCTAGGTATCTTTAAATGAATTTTTTTACATTCGTTGTTTGATTGAAACTATTATATTCCTTATACATTTGAAACTCTCTGGGCTTTTCTTTCAGAAGTAAGACACTTCAGAAAATCTTTGCTCCTGAACTTAATGAACAATGTTAAAAGAGATTTATAACGACCGCGTATTTTTTGATTTTTATTCTTGCCAATTTTGGGCAACTACTCCCCATTAATACATCTTCAATGACTTAATTGGTTTTATCATGCCTTTATAGTTGTTCGCGATACTTTAAACGTATTTTCTCACTCACTTGAACATAGTTTTCTGTCTCCATTTTCTAAAATCTTATTTTCTTTAAAAGTGCCAGCTTGCTTCTTTTAGACTTATGTTGTTGCATTTTAATATGGGTTTCATATATTTTATAAGTTTTTTACGCAATAAATAAAATTCTTTATTTTTTGATATTTAAGTTAATTTTTTTCTAACTTAACATTTAAAATTGTCATTTTTAATCTTTTATTGTTATGAGGTAAGTTTTAAAGGAAAAATCCATTTTCGATTTAAGAAATGACCTTAAAAGGAGGTATATTTTGTTAGAATTCAAAAGATTTTCTAACTAACCCAGAAGTGACGCTATAGAGAGGTTCGATTGTATCAATAAAAATCCAAAAAAAGAGAAAAAACCTTCTTGCGCCTCTAAGCTACCTGCTTTGTTTGGTATTACTAGGATCTAAAAACTAATCCAAATTAAAAATATAAAAGTAGTTAATTTAACTCTTCAACATACTGCAGTTTATGCAAGTAATAGTATGTGATAGAATGGAATTTAGGCTTTCATCGTGGGATATTTATGAAAGTGTGATAATCAAATTCAAGATGGACCTTCTTATCGTTTATGTGTCTAACAAGATTGCAGAAAATACTCACGATGCAAAAAATATTACTTCATTCATACAGCCTAAAAACATTTCTGAAGAAAAATAAAAATCTTCATGATAACACGAGAACGAGCGAAAGAAGTATGAAAAGATGGTCACACGTGAAAAGTACAAAATGGCTATAGCTTCACGCAACAACCGCCCGCCGACGTTATGAGAAAGCTATTTTCTCTCTGACGGAGTGTAAAAAATCTAATCAATGTAACCATAGGTCACAAGGCCGTGTCTCACAATGATGAAATTGAAATGTCACGCCATATCAAACTTTAAAAAAAATTTTCTCTCTCAAATGGATTGTCTGATTATTTGGATAAATTTTGGCGTTTTCAGTAATCTAGTTTTTTTATCTTGGTGGTTTAGATTTGGCGATTTTGTCATACTTACATTTGAGGAGTCATCAATGAAATAGTAGTTTTTACCATGATGTTCAAACTTAAAATTCAATAGATTGAGGATTTTTTTATTTTTAATAATAAGATTGACAAAGAAATAAATCATAAGAATTTTAATTTTTGAAGTTTGACATGACATAATTCTTATGTTGAGGAAAAGTTAAAAAATGGTCATCAAATTTTCAATTATATGCACGTTTCTATAAGTCGGCAGTGCTCAAAGATCACCTCCAATTCCCGTTTTCATAACTTTTAATTTAAGATCGTACTCTTTCTTCACCATCTAAATGTAAAATTATCTGACAAAATTCGAGTATTATTTCGTCGATGTTTTGATGAAGAATATAAATTATTATTCAATGAAAATTAATTATTTGATGAATAATATTCTTCAAGAACCTTTGTTCAATTAAATCTATTGAGGTCATACAGATTATGGACCAGGTATGAGTGTCAATCCTTTAAAAATGACACTTTAAAAACGTTTTTAATCTCTAATCAGATGTAAAATCACATGAAAATACGATTTCCTCGTGCCGTCAGTCGCCTTCTTGATGTTGTATTTACAAAAAGCGAATTTTACTGTCGGTAAATCAATAGTTTGATATATTTTCAGATGATATCTTTCATTTCTTATGTCTGAAATAACATTTGAAAGAAATATATAATGTGATCTTGTAATTTAACTCTCAATAGATGAGCTGTCATAATCAATGCATTCAAACCACTTCTTAAATTTCTTTTCAAGACAGATATCATCGAAAAGGAAAATTTGAAAAAATGTCAAACGTTACCCGAGGCGCGATACCTCTACACGTATGAAGTTGCAAATTACTTCTTTATGGTACATTTTTTTAAAGTTGACAAAAGGACTATCCCTTATATCTCAAATATCGTTAGAAACTGCTTAGAATCATTCAAATTTAAGTTTATCTTTCTCATTTGAATGTACTAGTGTTTGGTTCTAGTAAAAGTATATCATTTGTTTGAATTAATTATTCGAGATATCCTCAACATAATTGTGGATAATTCCATGCATTATAGAATGCGCGATCACATGAAACTGCTTTTTGTTTAACTTATCGCTGTCTTTTTTAGAACATTTTAGTTTCTGTGCTTTTATCGCTTAAATTATTTTTATATCACATAAAAACAACAAATTAGTTAAAATTTTCATTAGCACAGCTGCTCATATTGGTTTACTCCGCGTTATCACACAGGAGTTTTGATGTCACTCATTGAGTATTTCTTTTTTACTTTTCCAAGTTATCATGTTTCTCAAAAAAAATAATTTAATTATCTGAGAACCCTGTCCCTTTAAGATTAAATCCTACTTTTTTTATAGATTGCAATGTTTAGTAAAAATGTGAGAAGAAAGTTTTTTGCCAGATGTTAACTAAATGTTCGTTACTAACTTATGAAATTAACTTTTAAAGATTAAAAAAATTATAAGAGCAAAATAAATTGTGCACCAAAGCCAACGTCGAATTTATCCTCAATATTCTGTGATAACTAAGAATGCAAAAAATCCCAATTCTCCTATTAAATCTACACAAAGGTCCATAAACACAGAATGTTATTAAAAATTCAAAAAACTGAGTTTTCAAGATTACCATCACAAACTTCGGGGTATAAATCAGTTATATTACAGATTCATAAATTATCAATCTTTAATATGTACGAACGTAATAAAAGATTAAAAACTCTGTTCTGCCGTGGTCAAAACGCTCGAAATGTGTTTTGACGCTTTTTAGAAAGTACACATGATAGTATGATGGATGAAGCAACACTTATATGATAGATTTTATGATTAACGCACCGCGTCTTTTAAAATGTTCCCATGCAATGACTTGATATGGGTAGTCGGATAGTTTCACAAGTTAAATCCCCAAGGCTCTGGTTTATGGGAAGCCTTGTCTTCACTGCCTCAGTTAATTTGCAAGTCAAAGTAAACAAAGCTAACTTTGAGAATTCTTTTATTCCTAACATCAAATATATGTTATTATATTTGCATACATGTTCATGAGAATTACAAGTACTATATTTTTTTTAATTTTATCATGGAAAAAAAGAATTTTAAAACAGTAAAAATGGAATCAGCCTCTCCAAACTATTTCAACGTCATCTGTTCGATACCTAGATGTGGTGACGAATCTCAAACCGCTGGGAAATTTTTGTATCGTTGACTTGTGACACAAGGTCATGTGCGTACATCAATTGTCCGGTCTTAGCGCGATCATTAGTCCGTTGTCGATGCAATATCTTTCGTCAGTTGAGTAACATATAGCCCCTCGCTCGGAAGCCATCGTGTCTTCTAGAAATTGAGAACAAAACTCATCATATCCTTAAGACGTTCATTGCCTGATTTAATTTATAACTGATACATCCAACACCTCCTACGACTAATACTTCATTGGATTTAATGTTTGACATTGCTCGTTCTTAGAGTGAAATCATAAAAGAACCAGTGATCTCGACCAGCATGGAAAAAACAGTTTCTTGTAACGAATAGCATGCGTCCTCAACGGTTATTTCTTCGTTTATAATCTTTTTAAACAAAAAATCCTAAATGTATTGATTGATTACCTTGGCATAAGATAGGACACCTGAAAATGACACGTCCATTCCTTTTACCACGTAAGGGAGTTTGACATACTTCCTCCCGCTGTTGGTTAAATAGAAATGACACTGTTTTGCTAGTTGCTCGATGTTAAAACCAGGGGATGGATCGTTGGGTACCTTGGTTTTATGAAAAACGGGACATTAATAAGGCGGGCAAAACGATCAAGGCAGTTACCCACTGCAATATCAAGTGTTTCCCCACATATTCTGTATCTTCTATTGTGGTAAATTATCACCAGAAATAATAATATGGTCAAACTTGGGTATTACCCCCACTAACGTATAAAATGACGGGATTAACGGCACCAGTTATGAAACGACCCATCTCGATGTCTAAAATGAGAGAATATCTACGTGCAACACAATGATTCACTGCTATTAAAGGTTTATGATACATACATGCTAGAAGCCTGGCAACGAATGCAACCGTGCACAAAGGGGAACCCATCCCAGGCCCTATAAGATAAATTGATTACCCTGTGTGAATGATACGATATCAATCTGCTTCATATTCATGTTACATTCTTTCAAAACCCTGAGTAAATAGCGGGTAATACTGCTGAAGTAAATCTATAATTTGACTCCGATGGTGTAGTTCGACCTGGCTTGGCTTGAATCCTTCGCCTGGAGGAGAAAAGTAGGTAACACGTCTATTAGACAGGATTTTGTCCCCGTCCATCACGCCTATTCCGAGTTTGTTCGCACTCCCTTCAAAACCTATCGCGATAACCATTTTTGAAAATTAATCGAAATATTGCGCAGTATCGAAACTCAAAAAAACATGAATAGGTCAATGGATGGATGGATCTTAACTTTGACCCGCAAAAACTATATGTCTTTAAGAGTGTATATTATGTGACATATTTTCGGATTAACGTTTTCAAGTTTTATAAAAGAATATAAATTAGCCATGTTTAGCGGAATTTTACGATGACTTTAACTTAATAACCTGCTTGTATTTTAAGATGTCTTACAATTACTTCAATGTTAACCACTTTTAATGGCCTTTGGGTATTAATTATAGGTTGTAGAAGTTTAAAAATTTTGGGACTATATATTTTCTAATAGCATTGGTCGAATGGTTCATGGATACCATCGTGTCTCAACAAATCAAGTTATTTTCTAATTTGTCTCTAGTTTTCATGGATCGATGAAAATTTCTTATAACAACCCTCGCCAACGCGTAAACAGGAATTTATGGTAAGCCAAAAAGCGCCATGATCTAATATAAAGATCTAAAAAATCATGAAGTTAAATAATTTAATGTTATGATTAACAGATTTCAAAAGCTTAAAGGTTCAGTCATTACTTTTGAAATGAATTCTGAAAAGATGGTCTGGATAAGAAAGCCTATTATGCATCACAACGAAATTAATGTGCAAAATAAATTATAAACGTATCAGAGTAATTTACGCAAGTGATCGGGATATTTAACGGCGAAATGATAGATATTCTACATTTTCTGCTTAAAACTTCCATTTCTTAAAGGAAAAAATGTTGAGAATTTAAAGATATTCTCTTTTATATGACATACTTTTTTAGGCCCAATGAGAAAAATTAAATCTCCCTTCGTGACTAGTGATATCAAATCGATAGTCTTCGTGGTAAATAAAAAGAATTTTAAACATATCTTTTATTCTCTCGCTAAAATTTTAATATTAAATGTCTGTGAAGAGCAGCTGTGGTTCGGCTGTTGTGAACATAAACCGCGAAAAGGTATAAATGGTCCCGAAACTATCCGAGTTCATTTTTTGCGAGAATTTTCATGAAGGTATTTAATCCATTCATATTTTTTTAAACCTCTAGATAATAGATTTAACATTAATTTAATTTGTTTTCAGCTTTTAGGGCCATTTTGAGAATCACGCCACGTGTATTTTTCTAAATTGTTTTTTTGAGAGACAGATTTCATTAAATTTGAGTTTTTTTTCTTGTGGAATCTAAAAATTATCGAGTTGATTTTGTTAATAGTGTTGGAAATTTGTAAATTTAGCTATCATCTCACAAATACCAAATTACCTAAGTAATATTTTTTGAAGATTTAAGTGTAGAATCATCTGGTATGATTTTAAAGTTTATAAATCCAGAGTATTTTGAATAATTAATTTTTAGTTTATGTGCACCTTCCAACTGTGTGAATTGTATTCTTAAGTAGTAGGTTCAAGCATTCAGAAAAAAGGCTATTAACTTTCCAAGAATAAAGATGCTTCTTTTCATAAAAACTAACTGCGCTCGCTAGAAATTTCGTGTCAAAGCGATACTTCGTTACATATTTTTTAAATATAAAATTTCAATAAGTTATACTGGAATTGCCAATTGCGATGAACAATAAGAAACTGCCTCTAGTTATTTCCTAAATCAAGTAAAACATAAATTTCACGAAAAAATATTAACACAGTGCAGTTTAATCATGATTTTTTGTTCTAAGAAAAAATAACGAGTCTGAATCTTACAGCATTCAACGATAAATAAAATACAAGTACGCAATTTCAACTTTTTTAACTTAGTTTTTTACGAACCCCTTTTTTGCTCTCCAGTTTTTGTCAGATTCTTAGAAGATTGATGTCACTTCTTTTACTCTCTAAAATAACATAATTTTTTTGTTTCAAAAGCTGTCTTAGGTTATAACATAGTTTGGCTGATTTGTTTTTTCAAGTATACCAGAAATGAGAATTTCTGGATTTCAAACAACCCAGAAATCTCACATACATTTAATACAAAATTTTATGACCCAAAAATTAATTTTGTTCGAAATAGCAAAAGGGTAAATTTTTAATTCTTCTACCCAGTCTTAGGAATCTTGAGTATAAATGCCTTTTTTTGTGAAATGATAATTCATAAATTACAATATTGGCATCCTCCCTTCTTTCAGATTTATTGATTGAATAAATGAACTCTCAGAATTAATATCACAAAAACATACGAAAGTGAAAGAAGATCATGATTACAAACCCCGAGTAGCAGTTGAAATTTAATATATCTACCGCTCAAACTGATTTAGAGACATGTCAAAACCAATCGATAATGAAGGGATATGGTCAATATGAAAGTTATAACCAAGTCCAAATGTTCCTTTGATACAATTTACCTAAAAATAGCTCTTAATTAATAGAAGCGTTCTAATCCATTCTTAAACTCAGCAAAATTCATCCCTCACGGAAATACGCATCCTGTTAATGTAAGAAATCGTACAATTTGAAAGTTTTCGCAAACACCTACATTTTTACCGATACACAGAGACGACCGAGATTAAATGAAGGAATGCATAGCCCCATACTTAAATGAAAAGTGTCATCATAAGTAACGTTCATCATTCAAACACTATAATCAGAATTTATTTGAATTTTTATAATTTAATGTGAACGAACTGATGAACATTTCTTGAACGTCGTAAATTATTCATATTTAAACGAAATTAAAATTTTATTGTGCGACAGTCATGTAAATAAGGCCGATATCATCGCCTTATTATTGTTACTGAATTGGATTTGCTGAATGTCACGAATTGAGTAAACTGGGAAATTTTCATCGAATTTGGTAATCACCTTTTTTTGGAAAAAATCCAAAGTTTTATCAAAAGAATCTGGCTAAATATTCGAAAAAGATAACTTCGAAATCTTTTCGTTTTTTGACAGCAACCAAATTATTTAGTGCGCGTAATAAAAATTGTTCCAAATATCTCGAGTAAGTTCTTGTTTTCTTTCGTTAAAATAAATCACGTACAATTACACGTTTGCATGATCCTACGACATTGGTAAAAATTATGTAAGTGTACACGATTGCTGGCGATATGTTCCCCTCCTCGCAGAAGGACAAAGCATTATCTTTAGTTCTTAACCACTTACTTTCATGAAAAATTCTTTTTATTGATGAAGAAAGAAGTGGAATGTCGAACTTTTGACATGGGTATTTCTTGTCGCATTTCGAATCATACTTTGAAAAGACTGTCATTTTTCTTCGAGTACAAGGAAATGTAGGTGTCTAAGGAGGATTCAATAGCGGGGCGAACATATTTTTTGAGAATCGAGCACAAATCCACCTCCAGCAAAGGCATCTTGGTTATACGAAAATATTACAGCTTCCTCCGCTTGTTTAAGAATCTGTTGCATGCACCTACATTGCTCGAAGAATGAAATTTGATGAAACGCAGATTGCAAAAATATGCTTTTGCTCATAAAATGTAACAGGTCTTCAACCCAAGCATAAAAAATGACTCCTAGACTTAGTTGGGAAAATTTGTTTGTCAAATATTTCTGCGCAGCCTCCATCTCGAGAAAAAATAGTTTAGTCATGGCTGCTATGTGGTCCATAAAGTGTTGGTTTGGAGCAAGTTGGTAGTTTCTGTTGATAAATCTCAATACTTTATTTTGTTTTTGAAGGATTTGGAAGAGAGCTTGAGAAAAAGGTCTATACCCTGATATTTAACTTGATTTTACGAGAGTGTGTTGTTCGAGCGAAATAAGAATATCGATGATCGAATCGGGGGATTTTTCGTTTGCTAAAAGTATAGGGTTGATATTCATCATTTGTGAAGCGAGGGTGGTGCAAATTTCGGTAACGTTTGAATTAATGGAACGTCTGTTTATTACTTCAAGGTACAGATAATTGCACTGAATCGTGGGGTCGAATTTGTTAAGGTATCTCTCGATTGCTTGGATTATTCTAGAAGCTTCTTTGAAATTTCTTTGGACGATTAATATCTCAAGAGTGTTCATGAGATTTTCGATTTCTATCGACTCTTCAATAGACTGGGAGGAACATGATTTTTTCTACTTTGATAGCAGCTTATACGTGTTTTGCGGTTTGGTGTATTTCTATCAATATAATTCATAAAAAACCCTGTGAAATGTCAGAACCTGGTGTTAGTTGAGGTCTTGAGGATATGTCCGAGATTGATTTTGATTGTTCAATCAACAAGTTTTGAAGCTCGCGTATTTCAAGATCGATTTCTGATGATATAAATTAAATACGATTTGCCTCTTTTGCAGCGTATATGATACCACCGTGATTTTTTGAAAAAACTTTTACGATTCTCTCGTTTGTTCTTTCAATGATTTCCTGAAATTCTGAGTGATGCTTCTGAAGCACGGCTATAGCTGCTTTATCGTTAGCCAGCATGTTGATGACTATATGTATTTTGCGTAGTACATTTCTTTGGCTGAAAATTCACGTCAGCCAGCACGTGTTCTAATGGTGACTCCATTCTTTGTGTTTTATTCTTTTTAACTGTAAAATAGAAGGTTATGGTTAAATATTAGTTTGCGATTGCGCGTTTTAGTCATCGAAAAAATTTATAGTTATTGGTCTAAATTCTTTTTAAATCATCAAGGTTTAGTTTTATGGGTATAAATTTATCGCGTGTGTGAATTTGCTTTTAAATATAATAATTTACATTTGATGTTTTTGTCTATTTAAGCTGGTTTTTAAGGTATCTTTATTTGGGATAAGAAATTCATCAGTAATTTAGTACAACAAAAGAAAATTTGATGTCAACATATTGTTATATACTTTGAAACCACTCAAATTTTTATTAACTTTAATAGTTTAATATAACATCTTACAAAGTATTAAATTTATGTGAATTTTATCTGTGTGAACACACCTTACTACACATTTAACCAGACACATTTAATTACAAACAACTTCAAAATTTTGAGGAAATTTAATTTAAGGCAAAAACGTGTTATTTAACAAAATTCAATGTCCAATTTTATAAATTATTATAAATAGGATTCTACCATCAACAAACGCGCATATTCGAATAAATAAAGACGAACTTTGTCGATAAAGTTTCTAAAATGAATATCTTTAGAAAGGTGAGAAAATACTGAGTTTAGAAATTTCCAAATATTTAGAAATCCCTTTTTTGGGGATTCTTATTTTTTGAAATTTTCTTTTAGGATAAATATTCTTTCACGCCATGAAAATAATAATTTTAATCCGCCCGAGTCGGTATTTTAACAACGTCCTTACATCTTTTAATTATCAAAAGGAGTAATAGATTTTAACTTTTTAATAAACTATAAACTTAATACTCCTCAAAATAATTTAATTTACAAGATATCGAAAATTTTTGTCAAGCTTAGTCTAAAGTAAGGTAGAATAGTGTATAAAATCCTGTGATAGGCAATTCAATCAAAATTCTAGTGCTTACGGGGAAATTAGTTTTTTGGTAAGTATATTGCATATTTGCACGAACATGAACATTCGTAGGTTAATCAAGATTGAAATAAAAATCTTCGATTATGAAGAGTGTAAATATTTATTGCATATAAATTCACTTAAATTTAATTCCCCTATTATGTGCGTTATGAATATCCCAGGAATTCGAAACGAACCAAATACTGTTCTTTTTCAAGAAAGAAAATTCTCTCTCAATCGTTTTTCGAAAACTCAAAAACATATAAATTCTAGCTCGTTAGTTTATTTTAGGAAAGCTTTCAATTTACAACTTGTTAGAGGTGATACTATCAACTTGATTTTTAAGAGAAGAGCATTTAAGTTAAAATATTTTCCCTGATACTTGATAGACGGCAAAATTTAAGGTAATGTTGATTAGGGTTACTTTGAATTATCGTTGATCACCGGTTGCATACGCAAGCAAAAATAAAATGGATTTATGCAGTTAAACCAAGCATGAAACAATTCGAAACTTTTGATGAGTACATATTATGCCGGATTAACCTGAAAATACCTTTATTTGTAAATTAACAATTGAAGCATCTAAAATTTTGACTTTTAAATTTTTCACAAGCAAGAAAATTTACGTCATTTTTACAAGAGAAAAATAGTGAGGCTTCTGCTTGTATTTACCTTTATTGGAGTATATTTCGTTATCCTTAAAAAATTTTCAAGTGTTTATCAAAATAAAATTAAAAATATCTGTTTGAAATTGAACTTAATTAGACGTATCATAAACGTAAAAATGAAACATGTATAGTTTGGCAGAATTTGCTTCGTATGTGTATTACCAGTTTAAAATTCATTTAAAAAAATCCCAAGATTTCTATTAGAGGCGGCGAATTTAGATGGCCATTTTATAGTACCTTCAAAGCGCAAGCTCGTATCATTTTATAACACTCACCATTCGACAACTTTTTTTTTTCAACTATGTCAACGTCTTAAGAGGTAAATTTTAAAAGTAATTGACGTCAAACTGACAGAAAATGCGTCTCAGAATTGGCCCTCTTACGATTAAAACGTAAACCAGAGACTAAAATTATGATCGCGGCAGACTTTAAATTAGGTTTTTATTGGTTTTAATACTTGTACGATCTAAGTGTAAATTTCTTTTCTTTGAATTTGTTTTTATTGATTGAGAACTCAAAAAACTGTTTTTTAATTTATCATTCCTTCATGTTCTATCATAAAAAGGACAATCTGAGTTATCCCTTTTTCATAGCAAGTACTGTTAATTTCTATTGAAAATAAAGATTTGGGAGGAAAGGAGGTTGACATGTATCATTTCAGTTCTTTATTGCCTGAAATTAGCCGAACGTTTTATTTGTTTACGCGTCTTTAAATCAAATTATCGGGTATTTTAATGGCCGAAATCTACAAACTACCCCTTCATTGACATCCCTAAAATACTCCTATATTTTTATACTTTTCAAGCTATTTAAATTTGTAAAAATTATCAAAAAGACATTATATGATGATTCTTTTTACACTTTTCATGCTTCAGAGGTTATCTAATTTTTGAAATGAATTTATAGTATTTTTATGAAAACATTGGTTGATGCACTCATATATTTTAACTTATGGCACTCTAACATTATATTACTGAGCATGTTCTTAATATTTTCATTGTGGATACAAATTTATTTATCGCTGAAAAATCAAAATGAAATTGAGTAAAAAAATTTATTGAACCCTCGAAATAAATTCATAAACCATTTTCATTTGAAGGAAGGATGAGTCAAAATTATCCTGGCATCTTCGGGTGGAAGTTTTTATGCTTGTACGTTATTCGGTGCAGCTCTCCTAACCATGCTTTGCCGCTCGGCACCCTTGTCCAGAAGATTCATTATATAACCTGGTTTCGGTTAGCGTAGGGCTCTCCCTCACTTACAAACTCACCATCTTCCTATGTTCATTAAGAGTACTTTTGCCGTGCAGAACAGATTCGTTTGATTTGTAACTTATTAAGCTTGATATTATGACATGTCAAAATCATTGGAAATGTCCAACTTTAAAATTTTATTTTAAAATATCACAAATTTCTTTATTGACTTTATAATATGAAAAGAATAAGGCTTTCCTACCTTAAAGTATTCTGGTATGTTCTAAAACATCTACCGTCTCCGTTTTTACAAATGTTGAAAACTTGTAATCTCTTAAATAATAATAAATTAGAACATAATTAATCAATATTTGAGACAACTTAACGAACCATTTCGATTTCTATATTTTCACCTCTTCGTAGAGTTAATATTTTTATTTCGATCGATAAAATTCCAATTATTTTAAATTTTGTTATTCTCGCCTCGTGTTTGCCATAATTAGATTCGATTTTGCGCGTAGATTAATATTCGTGCTGATACTGCTTAATCTTTTAAATGTTAATCACTTTTTCTTTGCATCTACTCTGTCCATTTTTATCACAAATACAAATGACTTCATACTGTTTTCCATCATATATTTTTCAGTATTTGGGCATTACGATTTGATGGCGTAAAATTCCCACTCAACCTTGCGATATGACATCATAAATTTTTTCTTACTGCCAATTTGAGCATTTTAGATGAAATATAAGCTAAAAATGAAGCTTTGCAAAAAATTAAAAATACTGTCCATATACGGTATAAATAGAAATTAACATGTTTGGTTGAAAATGTAATATGGACACGAATTAAACATTTTTTGAAAATTTCAATTTATCAATTGATTGAATGTAAATTATGTTTTTATTCATAGTTCATTATCTTCCTCTTCTGCGCAATCGTATTTATTGTCTCCAATGGAAAAGTCCTTACACCCAGTTTCTTTCGAAAAGAAATTGACCACTTTTTTGATGCGGTTTTTGTCCTTTGTTGCGAACATCACTGTGGTGGAGTTCAGAGTATAACTACATCAGCAAAAACAGTACCTGTTGACGTGTGATAACAAATTATTAAGAGCATGATACCAATAGTTCTTAAGTTTATCGTGAGCTTTTTGACCTTCATCTTTTCGAAGATGGACAATTATAAGAGCAGAACTGGAGAAATCATTTATATGCCTCTCTTCGGGAGGAATATCGTCCTCTTGCCTTCATCATCATCACCATCGTCATCTTCCACCTTTAAAAAAGAGTAAAATTTTTTATAATATAGGCGCATTTTTTTATTTTTTAACAATGGTTAAAAAGGACACATTCATAACATTTGGACAAAAAAAATATCCCTTAAATGATCGAGAGGTTCATAGTATCGTACATTTTTCTCCTTTAACTTTAAAACTGATTAAAAGTTTGGCGACTTAGTGATAAAATGCACTTTTTTAGATCAAGTAAATTCATATTTTGTGTTATCGAAAAAAATCCTCCCACATGCCTGAGTATATCGGAGGTTATTGATTCGCAAATTTTCACAAAAAGTAAAATCATACAAATTACATGTTATCATCCCTTCATCTTCAAAGTGAGCTTGTCTGAATTATACATTTAGCTGCCATCATGTTTACTAGTTAAAACATTTAAGCGAATGGCGGAAAAGCCTAAAATTAAATTTAATCTTCTTCAAAGGCATAAAATAATTTTCATAATTTTTTATCTCATTTGGAAGATGAAGTTAGGAAGGTCAAAAGATTTTCAGTGGCGACATTTTATTTATTTTATTAACGAGGCTGCGCGCTGTGTAATTATTAAAGCATAAGACAAATTTTTTGAATATAATTTAACTAAAAATATAAATGAACTTACTCAAGAAAGCCATCCAGAGCAAGCTTAGATAAAATCATGAAAAGAGTGAGCAAAATGGATATA
>JALDNG010001324.1:0-58298 GCA_024349245.1 Neodontobutis hainanensis
TACAGTCTGTACTACTGCTCTACTACAGTCTCATCCACTGCACGTCTACAGTCTGTTCTACTACACATCTACAATCTCTACTACTGCACTTCTAAAGTCTGTTCTAATTCACATCTACACTCTCTTCTAATGCTCGTCTACAGTCCGTACTACTGCATTTCTACAGTCTATTCTTCTGCACATTGTCAGTCTGTTCTACTGGATGTTTACAGTCTGTTCTAATGCTCGTCTACAGTCAGTTTTACAGTCTGTTCTAATGCAAGTCTATAGTCTGTTTTACTACTCATCTACGGTCTGTTCTCTTGCAGGTCTACAGTCTGTTCTAATAAACGTCTACAGTCTGTTCTACTGCACATCTACAGTCTTTTCTAATGCAAGTCTACAGTCTGTATTACTGCTCATCTACAGTCTGTTCTAAAGCATGTCTAGAGTGTTTTCTAATACTCATATACAGTCTGTTCTAATGCATGTCTACAGTCTGTACTACTGCATCTCTACAGTCTATTCTTCTGCACATTGTCAGTCTGTTCTACTGGACGTTTACAGTCTTTTCTAATTCTCATCTACAGTCTGTATTACTGCACCTCTACAGTCTGTTCTAAAGCATGTTTAGAGTGTTTTCTAATACTCATATACAGTCTGTTCTAATGTTCGTCTACAGTCGGAACTACTGCACCTCTACATTTTGTTATAAAGCATATCTAGAGTGTTTTCTAATACTTATATAGAGTCTGTTCTACTGACGTTTATAGCCTGTTCTAATGCTCGTCTATAGTCAGTTCTAAAGCCAATCTAGAGTCTGTACTACTGCTGCTCTGAAGTCTGCTCAACTGCACGCCTACTGTCTGTTCACCTGCACCTCTACAGTCTGTTCTAATGCCAGTTTACAGTATGTACTACTGCTCTACTACAGTCTCGTCCACTGCACGTCTACAGTCTGTTTTACTGCACATCTACAGTCTGTTCTAATGTACATCTACTGTCTGTTCTAAAGCAAGCCTACAGTCTGTACTACTGCTCATCTACAGTCTGTTCTACTGCACGTCTACAGTCTGTTTTAATGCACATCTACAGTCTGTTCTAATGTAAGTCTACAGTCTGTTCTACTACACATCTACAGTCTCTACTACTGCACTTCTAAAGTCTGTTCTAATGCACATCTACACTCTCTTCTAATGCTCGTCTACAGTCTGTACTACTGCATTTCTACAGTCTATTCTTCTGCACATTGTCAGTCTGTTCTACTGGATGTTTACAGTCTGTTCTAATGCTCGTCTACAGTCAGTTTTACAGTCTGTTCTAATGCAAGTCTATAGTCTGTTTTACTACTCATCTACGGTCTGTTCTCTTGCAGGTCTACAGTCTGTTCTAATAAACGTCTACAGTCTGTTCTACTGCACATCTACAGTCTGTTCTAATGCAAGTCTACAGTCTGTATTACTGCTCATCTACAGTCTGTTCTAAAGCATGTCTAGAGTGTTTTCTAATACTCATATACAGTCTGTTCTAATGCATGTCTACAGTCTGTACTACTGCATCTCTACAGTCTATTCTTCTGCACATTGTCAGTCTGTTCTACTGGACGTTTACAGTCTTTTCTAATTCTCATCTACAGTCTGTATTACTGCACCTCTACAGTCTGTTCTAAAGCATGTTTAGAGTGTTTTCTAATACTCATATACAGTCTGTTCTAATGTTCGTCTACAGTCGAACTACTGCACCTCTACATTTTGTTATAAAGCATATCTAGAGTGTTTTCTAATACTTATATAGAGTCTGTTCTACTGGACGTTTATAGCCTGTTCTAATGCTCGTCTATAGTCAGTTCTAAAGCCAATCTAGAGTCTGTACTACTGCTGCTCTGAAGTCTGCTCAACTGTACGTCTACTGTCTGTTCACCTGCACCTCTACAGTCTGTTCTAATGCCAGTTTACAGTCTGTACTACTGCTCTACTACAGTCTCGTCCACTGCACGTCTACAGTCTGTTTTACTGCACATCTACAGTCTGTTCTAATGTACATCTACTGTCTGTTCTAAAGCAAGCCTACAGTCTGTACTACTGCTCATCTACAGTCTGTTCTACTGCACGTCTACAGTCTGTTCTAATGCACATCTACAGTCTGTTCTAATGTAAGTCTACAGTCTGTACTATTGCTCATCTACTGTCTGTTCACCTGCACCTCTACAGTCTGTTCTAATGCCAGTTTACAGTCTGTACTACTGCTCTACTACAGTCTCGTCCACTGCACGTCTACAGTCTGTTCTACTACACATCTACAGTCTCTACTACTGCACTTCTAAAGTCTGTTCTAATGCACATCTACACTCTCTTCTAATGCTCGTCTACAGTCTGTACTACTGCATTTCTACAGTCTATTCTTCTGCACATTGTCAGTCTGTTCTACTGGATGTTTACAGTCTGTTCTAATGCTCATCTACAGTCAGTTTTACAGTCTGTTCTAATGCAAGTCTATAGTCTGTTTTACTACTCATCTACGGTCTGTTCTTTTGCAGGTCTACAGTCTGTTCTAATAAACGTCTACAGTCTGTTCTACTGCACATCTACAGTCTGTTCTAATGCAAGTCTACAGTCTGTATTACTGCTCATCTACAGTCTGTTCTAAAGCATGTCTAGAGTGTTTTCTAATACTCATATACAGTCTGTTCTAATGCATGTCTACAGTCTGTACTACTGCATCTCTACAGTCTATTCTTCTGCACATTGTCAGTCTGTTCTACTGGACGTTTTACAGTCTTTTCTAATTCTCATCTACAGTCTGTATTACTGCACCTCTACAGTCTGTTCTAAAGCATGTTTAGAGTGTTTTCTAATACTCATATACAGTCTGTTCTAATGTTCGTCTACAGTCGGAACTACTGCACCTCTACATTTTGTTATAAAGCATATCTAGAGTGTTTTCTAATACTTATATAGAGTCTGTTCTACTGAACGTTTATAGCCTGTTCTAATGCTCGTCTATAGTCAGTTCTAAAGCCAATCTAGAGTCTGTACTACTGCTGCTCTGTAGTCTGCTCAACTGCACGTCTACTGTCTGTTCACCTGCACCTCTACAGTCTGTTCTAATGCCAGTTTACAGTCTGTACTACTGCTCTACTACAGTCTCGTCCACTGCACGTCTACAGTCTGTTTTACTGCACATCTACAGTCTGTTCTAATGTACATTTACTGTCTGTTCTAATGCAAGCCTACAGTCTGTACTACTGCTCATCTACAGTCTGTTCTACTGCGTCTACAGTCTGTTCTAATGCACATCTACAGTCTGTTCTAATGTAAGTCTACAGTCTGTACTACTGGTCATCTACTGTCTGTTCTACTGCACCTCTACAGTCTGTTCTACTACACGTGTACAGTCTCTACTACTGCACTTCTAAAGTCTGTTCTAATGCAAATCTATAGTCTGTTTTACTGCTCATCTACGGTCTGTTCTACTGCAGGTCTACAGACTGTAAAGCGTCCAGTAGAACAGACTGACAATGTGCAGAAGAATAGACTGTAGAGATGTACTAGTACAGACTGTAAAGCATTAGAACAGACTGTATATGAGTATTAGAAAACACTCTAGACATGCTTTAGAACAGACTGTAGAGGTGCAGTAGTTCAGACTATAGACTAGCATTAGAACAGACTATATATGAGTATTAGAAAATACTCTAGACATGCTTTAGAACAGACTGTAGAGGTGCAGTTGTTCAGACTGTAGACAAGCATTAGAACAGACTGTAGATGTGCAGTAGAAGAGACTGTAGAGCTGCAGTAGTATAGACTGTCGACAATTATTAGAAAGGACTGTAGACGTGCAGTAGAACGGACTGTAGACAATTATTAGAACAGACTGTAGACTTGCAGTAGAACAGACTGATGATGCTGCAGAAGAATTGACTTTAAAGGTGCATTACTACAGACTGTACATGAGAAATAGAACAGACTGTATATGAGTATTAGAATAGACTGTAGACATGATTTTAGAACAGACTGTAGAGGTGCAGTAGTACAGACTCTAGACAATTAGTAGTACAGACTGTCGACTTGCATTAGAACAGACTGTAGATGTGCATTAGAACAGACTGTAGATGTACAATAGAAAAGACTGTAGAGGTGCAGTTGAACAGACTGTAGACATGCAGTTGAATAGTCTTCAGAGCAGCAGTAGTACAGACTCTAGATTGGCTGTAGAACAGACTGTAGACGATCATTAGAATAGACTGTAAACATCTAGTAGAACAGACTGTCAATGTGCAGAATAATATATTCTAGAGGTGCAGTAGTACAGACTGTAGATGAGCATTAGATCAGACTGTATATGAGTATTAGAAAACACTGTAGACATGCTTTAGAACAGACTGTAGATGTCTAGTTGTACAAACTGTAAACGAGCATTAGAACAGACTGTAGAGGAACAGTAGAACAAACTGTAGAGGTCGAGTAGTAAAGACTGTTATTGGGTAATAGAACAGACGATATTCGAGCAATAGAACAGACTATAGATGTGTGGTCGTACTGCATTAGAACAGACTGTGGACGAACATTTGAACAGACTATAGACATGCATTAGAACAGACTGTAGATGTGCAGTAGAAGAGACTGTAGACAATTATTAGAACAGACTGTAGACATGCAGTAGAACAGATTGTAGATGTGCAGTAGTATAGACTGTAAGAAGCAGTAGTACAGAATGTAGACAATTATTAGAACAGACAGAAGACGTGCATTGTAGACGAGCATTAGAACTGACTGTAGACGAGCATTAGAACAGACTGTAAACGTCAGTAGAACAGACTGTAGATGTGCATTAGAACAGACTGTAGACGTACAATAGAACAGACTGTAGACAAGCATTAGAACAGACTGTAAACGTCCAGTAGAACAGACTGACGATGTGCAGAAGAATAGACTGTAGTGGTCCAGTAGTACAGACTGTAGACGAGCATTAGAACAGACTGTATATGAGTATTAGAAAACACTGTAGACATGCTTTACAACAGACTGTAGAGGTGCAGTAGTTGACTGTAGATGAGCATTAGAACAGACTGTATATGAGTATTAGAAAACACTAACAGAAATGCTTTACAACAGACTGTAGAGGTGCAGTAAAACAGACTGTAGACGTGCAGTAGAACAGACTGTAGTTGAGCAGTAGTACAGACTGTATACTTGCATAGAAACAGACTGTAAATGTGCATTAGAACAGACTGTAGATGTGCAGTAAAACAAACTGTAGACTTGCAATAGAGCAGACTGAAGACGTGCAGTAGAACAGACTGAAGACGCGCTGTAGAACAGACTGTAAACATGCAGTAGAACAGACTGTAGACATGCATTAGAACAGACTGTAGATGTGCATTAGAACAGACTGTAGATGTGCAGTAAAACAGACCGTAGTTATGCAGTAGAACAGACTGCATTAGAGCAATAGTACAGACGGTAAACTGGCATTTGAACAGACTGTAGAGGTGCAGTTGTACAGACTGTAGATGTGCAGTAAAACAAACTGTAGATGAGCAGTAGTACAGACTGTAGACTTGCATTAGAACAGACTGTAGATGTCAAGTTATGTGTGTTTTTAACTGACTACAGCTCTGCCCAAACTTGAAAACTGCTTTATCTCTGATGAATGCAAAGGACAACTCAAAACTGTTCTTTCTTTTCTCTTATATTTTCCTAAAGATGATCGTGGAACAGAATAGGTTAATAACCTTTAAATTACACAAACCAAAGCAGAAATTAGTTGCAAATAAATCACAAATAACTCAATAACACTTCCTCAATAGTAAATGTCAAACCAAACAGTCATTTAAATTAACATATGGTCTCTAATTAAACTTATATAATTTAAACAATACACATGCTTAGTGTAATGTTCACATAAAGTATTCACTATTTGATTTAAATTGGACATTACAACCAAGCAAACAAAATCATACAAAAGTCTTAACTCAACACAAACAAACACACAGTCCACTTTTGTCCTACCAGTTGTGTCCTTGGATAATCAGGAGCTGTGGTCAAAGTTTCTTTTCCTCAGGAACAAGTGAGATGGCCAACTGAGCTTTTACCAAACATTTCAACTGCCATGCACTCTGTGTGTGCGCACTGGTAATTATGGTCCCAAGAGCACTTCCTGGAAGTTGGTTCCATAACCTTTTAATGCGTGGTTGCCACCTGCAGTTTGGGAGTGCTCTTAGTAATTTGAGTAAAAATAGGCTGAGTGCTCAGGACAACTTGTACCTTGAATTGACATAACAGTAGATGTGCAGTAAAACAGACTGTAAACGTGCAGTAGAACAGACTGCAGTAGAGCAGAGGTACAGACTGTAAACTGGCATTAGAACAGACTGTTGAGATGCAGTTGAACAGACAGTAGACGTGCAGTTGAACAGACTGTAGATGTGCATTGGAACAGACTAAAGATGCATCAATAGAACAGACTGTAGACGAGCAGTAGAACACACTAAAGACCTGCATTAGAACAGACAGTGGACGAGCATTAGAACAGACTGTAAAGTCTGCAAGTCTATAGTCTGTTTTACTACTCATCTACGGTCTGTTCTTTTGCCGGTCTACAGTCTGTTCTAATAAACGTCTACAGTCTGTTCTACTGCACATCTACAGTCTGTTCTAATGCAAGTCTACAGTCTGTATTACTGCTCATCTACAGTCTGTTCTAAAGCATGTCTAGAGTGTTTTCTAATACTCATATACAGTCTGTTCTAATGCATGTCTACAGTCAGAAATACTGCACCTTTTACAATATGTTCTAAAGCATGTGCAGAGTGTTTTCTAAAACTCATATAGAGTCTGTTCTAATACTCGTCTACAGTCTGAACTACTGCAGCTCTACAGTCTGTTCTAAAGCATGTCTAGAGTGTTTTCTAATACTCATATACAGTCTGTTCTAATGCTTGTCTACAGTCTGTACTACTGCATCTCTACAGTCTATTCTTCTGCACATTGTCAGTCTGTTCTACTGGACGTTTACAGTCTTTTCTAATTCTCATCTACAGTCTGTATTACTGCACCTCTACAGTCTGTTCTAAAGCATGTTTAGAGTGTTTTCTAATACTCATATACAGTCTGTTCTAATGTTCGTCTACAGTCGGAACTACTGCACCTCTACATTTTGTTATAAAGCATATCTAGAGTGTTTTCTAATACTTATATAGAGTCTGTTCTACTGGACGTTTATAGCCTGTTCTAATGCTCATCTATAGTCAGTTCTAAAGCCAATCTAGAGTCTGTACTACTGCTGCTCTGAAGTCTGCTTAACTGCACGTCTACTGTCTGTTCACCTGCACCTCTACAGTCTGTTCTAATGCCAGTTTACAGTCTGTTCAACTGCTCTACTACAGTCTCGTCCACTGCACGTCTACAGTCTGTTTTACTGCACATCTACAGTCTGTTCTAATGTACATCTACTGTCTGTTCTAATGCAAGCCTACAGTCTGTACTACTGCTCATCTACAGTCTGTTCTAATGCACATCTACAGTCTGTTCTAATGTAAGTCTACAGTCTGTACTATTGCTCATCTACTGTCTGTTCACCTGCACCTCTACAGTCTGTTCTAATGCCAGTTTACAGTCTGTACTACTGCTCTACTACAGTCTCGTCCACTGCACGCCTACAGTCTGTTCTACTACACATCTACAGTCTCTACTACTGCACTTCTAAAGTCTGTTCTAATGCACATCTACACTCTCTTCTAATGCTCGTCTACAGTCTGTACTACTGCATTTCTACAGTCTATTCTTCTGCACATTGTCAGTCTGTTCTACTGGATGTTTACAGTCTGTTCTAATGCTCGTCTACAGTCAGTTTTACAGTCTGTTCTAATGCAAGTCTATAGTCTGTTTTACTACTCATCTACGGTCTGTTCTTTTGCAGGTCTACAGTCTGTTCTAATAAACGTCTACAGTCTGTTCTACTGCACATCTACAGTCTGTTCTAATGCAAGTCTACAGTCTGTATTACTGCTCATCTACAGTCTGTTCTAAAGCATGTCTAGAGTGTTTTCTAATACTCATATA
Organism: Neodontobutis hainanensis; assembly: GCA_024349245.1. Taxonomy (NCBI): domain Eukaryota; kingdom Metazoa; phylum Chordata; class Actinopteri; order Gobiiformes; family Odontobutidae; genus Neodontobutis; species Neodontobutis hainanensis. The sequence goes on from JALDNG010001324.1 coordinate 8,046, forward strand.
CAGTCTGTTCTAATGCATGTCTACAGTCAGAAATACTGCACCTTTTACAATCTGTTCTAAAGCATGTGCAGAGTGTTTTCTAAAACTAATATAGAGTCTGTTCTAATACTCGTCTACAGTCTGAACTACTGCAGCTCTACAGTCTGTTCTAAAGCATGTCTAGAGTGTTTTCTAATACTCATATACAGTCTGTTCTAATGCTTGTCTACAGTCTGTACTACTGCATCTCTACAGACTATTCTTCTGCACATTGTCAGTCTGTTCTACTGGACGTTTCAGATCTAGTTTTAAAAACATAACTGTACTCACCAGTTTCTAAAACAGTGACAGTGTTACTTTCAGATGTGTCGATATATTCATCCCATCCTCTGCAGGAGGAGACACCTCCATCTGAGACTCTGACTCCATCTTTGTAAAAGTACAAATTTCCTTGACTATCTTGAACACAACGCAGAGTCACATTGTCACCTGTGTAAACAAAAGTAAAGTTAACAAAATGAAACTGCTTTAGAATAATACACATACAATGATAAACACAAAAGAAACATGTCAGAGTTTTTCATTAAAGGCAACAGTTCAAGGCAGTTTGTTTCAACATCATTACATTTATTAACACCAGATGCAGTGTAGAGTGAGAGTGTATTTCCTCAAAGCACCAACACAGTTTGGCCCAGGACTCTGAATTATAATTGACTGTAGTGTTGACAGTTTCTCAAGTCTTCATGTCAAAGATGTAAAATTAAGCCCTGTGTTTTAAGAACAGACTAAAGACAAGTGTGGATAAGTGCTACACAAGTCCTCACGACACCATCCAGTGCAACAAAGAGATTCCAACCAGTGACATTTTTACTTTAAACACTGTCACAGGCAACAATATAAGTCACAAACACAGTGAGTGTATTTCTTGACGTCATAATGGGCCCAGGTGTCATATCCCTGTCCTATAGAGTTTAGATGTTGACCTGTTTAAAGTCAAAGTGTTGTAAACTCACAGATGAGCCCCAGAGTCCAGACCAGAGAGGGTCCCATCCTCACATCCAGCGCTCGTCACTCTGCCTCTGACAAACTCCAGCTCATTACAGGCTTCATCTACAGCACTCACAGAGGAAGAGGAGGGTACCTTTGATGAAGATATGTTTAACTGGTCTGCACTTCCTTTTTCACACTTACCTCACACAGACACTGAACCACAGCTTTCACACTTTGAGACTTTTCTCACAGTCGACCCATCATGCAACACCTGTTTAGAATAAAATAAAAATAGAATACATTTTAAATAATCATTAAACTATATGCATCACATGTAAGTCGGCAGTTAGCAGTAGAAGTGACACCTGTAGCACTAAAATATTGTAAACAACTAAATACAGTCTGATCATTGTTATATGAACCTGTTGATCTTTACTCCGTTAGATATATTGAGTACTAAGAAAAACATTGAAGATCAGTGTAAGAACTAAAGGAAATAGATGTGTTACTTCTTCTTGACTCTAAAATGACACTGAGACAAAGAAGGAGCAACTATGAACTGTATTGTCGTCTTGAAGCTGAAGGAGAGATAACATCATTCTTGTTCAGAAACGTGTTAGATACTTCTCTTTTGTGGTTATTGTTCTGTAGAGGTTTATAATTGTTTGTGTGTTTGTCAGAACTGAAGCTACAGTACAGCTCACAGAGGAGTGAGATAAAGTGTGTCATTGAACGTCATAGAAATGTGTGGCTTTTGACCTAAAAATGAAACAAGTGCAGTGACACACTTTAAAAACTGAATGTGCTGGAGTTCAAGGAGCAGTGTTGTCGTCCTGGGCCTGATCCTCTCTGTTAGTGTTCATCCATGAATTAAAGTCAGATCCTGGTTCATTCTGGTTTCTGACTGAACTCTATAGTCTCCAGATCTGTGAACAGTTTGAAGGGAGAAAACACTCACAGCTGAGCAGCTCCAGGAGATGCGCTCACGAGATGCTGCGCGCTCCTGCCAAGGTGGAGCGGAGCTACAGGTGACAGCTGAAGCTAAGGTTAGGAGATGGTGAAACAGTTTATTTTGTTGCTTTAATGGAGGTTTCAAAATTCCCTTTTTTTCATTTCCAGTGCGGACACAAACTCCTGTCCATCAGTTTAATCATCTATAAGTCTAATCAGCACAATCAGCAAATATAATAACTACATAATCATTTAAAACCTATAGTAAATCATCAATTCATTGTAATCCATGTAAAGCTCTGCTGCAGTGCCTTATAGTGTCTTGGTGGGACTCTTGAATTTTTGTAGCAGTGGTGGTCAAACCAAGGCCCAAGGACCCAATACTGGCTGTTCAATCTGCCAAGCATTAACTACTAATTTAATAATAATTAAAGACAGCAGATATTATATTGACATTAACAATTAATTGAGTTTTAGAGTTTTTTCACTGGAGTCTCCTCAAAGGCCATATGTCTGATATTCCAAGAAACTGAACTCAAAGTCAGCCGCTTCTTTTCTACCGAGCCAAATACAAACCAGCCAAGTTACAGACTTTTATTTCTAGTTTGTTCACCCTGCTGTAGGGTGTTACTGTTCAGTAAAATTATTTTGTGTAGCAGCTGACGATCTTTAAAATATACAACAATTATTCACTGTTTTAATAAATCTGCTTGCACCAATAAATACAAACAATTCAAGCTGCAGTGAGTCCAACTGAAGGGCATTTAAAGTCACTCTACCTCAAATTTAACAACAAACCTTAACACACATCACAGATTAAGCAAGACTCTAGCTCAACTCAACACAAAGATTGTTTTTTCACGTCACAATCTGTTCGAATAATAATCTGAATACTTTACCGGACACAGTTACAAGTTTAGTCACATTTATCGATCCGCTCTGAAGACCGACACTGGTATTCTCCGCTCATCATGCAATGGTAAGTGTTTATCCGTGTAGAAATGAGACACATTTGGATTATTTCTCAACTCAACATCTAAAATACAAAGGAAGAAGAAACAAAGATGAATATCGACAGAAAATAAAGGTGCATTACCTTCAGCATGTCCAATGAAGACAAGGATATTCAGCACTGAAAATCAGAAATGTCAATATATAAGCAATCAAAGAAACTTAATATACAGCAACATTCTCACATTTTAATAGAAAAACCAAAGACAAAATGTGTGTCATTTTTATAACGGCAAAAGTGAGAGCTCTGAATTAAAGAAGGTATGTTTAAAAGCTGGTGTTTCTTCTTTTTCAACTTGTTACTTTCTTATTTATTAAGACAAAACTTGCAAAACCTTCACTGGCACACTTTCTAACACATATACAGTAAATATAATAAAATATATGCCTTTGTAGTTTATAGATATTGGTAATGTTTTAAAAGGTGTGTCAGTAAAGTTTTTACAGTGCATGATCACATGTCACAGATTGATCTCCTCTTTACAAGGGTTTACATAAGGATTAGAAAACATTAATGTATAAAGTTATTTAGAGGTAGTCCTTAAGAAAAGTGAAAGCAAATTTTATATATAACACTGGTTAATGGTTTACAACCCATTAAGAACCTTTTATTAATGAATGTACAGTAAATTTTAATCTTAGAAGCTAAATAACTTATTGCTTTACAATTGGATTAACACATTTATAAGGTATTTGCAGTGTGAAAATAATAATTTGTTAATACATTGTAAATATCTTATTTTCAGACTATATTCCAAAGCAGGAGTTTCAAACACTTTTTAGTTCAGGAAACACAATCTGAAGTGGACCAGTAAAAGAATAGAATAAAAACCTATAAATAACAACAACTCCTTGTTATTCTTTGGTCTAAAGTGCAAAGAGGTACAATTACATTATAATGTCAGTGATCTCATTAATCACAGACCAAAAAGGTTAATGTTGGCTGTCGAGAGATTGTCTTTTGTCCATGTGGAGCTACCGTAGTTCATCATGTGTGTGTTTCCACAAACTCATTCTCACAATATATCTTTGAAGCTAATGTTTTGCTAGCATAAACGTATTTAACGAAGGAGCCTTTATGCACTTTCGCTGACCTTTCGGCTACAGATAAAAACAGACAGGTTTCCCATTCTCCTCAGAGAATAAATAGAAAGTGGTCATTTTTTGCAGAATTTTACACCTTGTGTCTACTTTTCTCTGTCACAGAGTTATTTTTACAGCAAAAGACAAAAGAATAAAACAAACTTACCATTTATGGGACCAGATGGTGCACTGCTGCCCTCTGCTGTTCAGTCCTGGGAGTCAGTGTTGTGTTGTGTTCTCTACTATTACTAAAACACTGCGACCACAGTGGACAAAATAGAAATAGCAGTTACCTGGATTTAAAACGATAGAAAATTTTCTTTTTTCCATCCCTGTCTCAGATTTCACTTTCTCCCAAAAGCAGCTGAGGACCTCCTGCTTCTTTTTATTTAAAAATATCAAACTGTAGTTAGTTAGCTTAGCATTAGCTTAGCCACATACCGCATTTATCTCTGCTTTGTAAAACATTACATTATTGAATTGACAGAATTTATTGGGTTTCACGTTGCCTCCATTTTCTCTGTTGCAGTTATTCTGTAATAAAAGACACATTCAACAGATATTAATCTTCCTGGAGCATTTATGACACGCCAGTGTCGACCAATGGCATCGCACTCTTTTCAATGTAATGTTCAATGTTCACAGCTGTACCCAAAGTACAAACATGTCACAAATGCTAAAAATTAAGTTTGCTAGGAAAAATAAACAATACATGAGATTTTTAATGCAAACAAGTGCAGATTTGAGGATGACTCTCTTCAGTTTGGGCTCTAGGGTTCCTCTGTGAGTCTTTAAAACTCTGTCTTCATTTGTTCTTTATTTAGGTTTGATTAGTTCTATCGATGTTGAGTCTGTGTATCCTTCTCAAAGATCCTTTATAACGTTTACAAAGATGGATTACCAGTGCTCGAGGGCACAAACCATCAGTTTAAACAAACCTCTGCCGACACACTCAGAGTCAGATCAGGGTTTTTACTCATGTGGGACCAACACAAAAGCACAATCTAAGTAAAGACTGAGGGTAACAGGTCAGGATACCAGAGCAAAGAAAACAAATACTTTTAATATAAAGATTACATTTGACATTTGCTTTTTAATTTGGTCTCCTACACAACAAAGCTTAATGTTAAAATATAAAACCCTTGAAATAAAATGGCAATAAGCTTAGAAATAACATTTGTACTTTTATAAGGTGTGTCTGTGTTGTTCTGTGTGTCCTGCAGGGGCACTGTGCCCTCAGGCTTTTAGGTTTCTGCAGCACACTGTACACGGTGTTGACTTGATGTGAGAGATCCATCTGTGAGTTTGAAGCCTCCTGTGGTGGTTTCTCTCGTCTCTTCACAGCGAGAGCCTTTAACTTTGTCCCAGTTACTTTCTGACCCCTTCTGGAGCAGACACATGTCTCTTATCTTTAACTAGATCGTTCCTGTGTGCATTAAACTAATCATTATGTTTTCTTTTCCTATTAATATGTTCATAGATATAATATATATAAATCCTTGATTATAAACCTTAAAACACAACATTAACTCATCATGCATAAATTAGTAACTAAATAAGTATACAAGAATAAAACACATAATATCAAAAATATTACACAACAGGATATGTCACAGCACATTGACAAAGCACCAACCTGGGACCAGGTTTTGGGACTGCTGGCCAATGTGACCAGTTCGGTCCTGCACAGAGGCTGCCGAGTGTGAAAAAAGGCCCTGCCATGTCCCTAAGGCTCCCTGCAGCCAGCCTCCCTTCTCCTGAAGCAGGTCTCTGGTGGAGCGCAGGAGAAGTGACAGCCTATGATCCTCTAATTTACAACCTTTATCCACAGTTTTGTTCACTCTGACTTCTTCTGAGCTATCCTTCTCTTCATATTGTTTGTTACAAAATAAAGTTCCTTTGAAGAATTGTGTTGTTTGTTTTTAGAAACTTAACTTTCATTCTGTTGATCCTGTTGTAACATGTTACTTTAAACAGTTTTGTTTTTGCAATGTTTTGATTATTTTTAAACACTTTGATGGATTATTATTATTAATTTATATATTTAACAATAGATGTGTTTACTTTTATATTATGTAACTTTTTTTTTGTAATTGCTTAGACCTTAATTTGCTTAATGTCACAAATTTAAAAACTGGACACCCATTGAGCAAAAGTACCACCTTCTCACATTTGGAGCCACCAGAACCTTTTAACCTTTCAATAAAAGTTCAAATCAATAGTGTTATATTTTGTAAATGTTTTGTTTGACTAGAAAGAGCAAGCACAAACCAGAGGTACCTGTTCCACACTGGGTGGGTGGATGCCTTATGTCTACGTTTCAAGTCAAATTTACTTTTGAAAGATCCATAACTGTTAATTTAAAACTCAAAATGACTTTATTATTCTCTGTAACAGGTCGTTAACGTAATGTATAAATGCACAGCGCACTGAACATGTCACTGAGCACTTTAAAGATACACTTAGCACTTTTAAAGAACACATCACTTTATACAAAATCAAAGTTGCACTTAAATAAAGACATCGCACATGATTGTATAAATAAGAGAAGAAACAATTAGAACTTGTATCGAGAAAAATGAGTGTGTTTTAAATGTGCTTTTAATATGTCCAGGTTTCTGGCCAAAAAGACCCCAGAGAAACAAAAACACACTAAAAGGTTCCGGTCAGACCAAGGCAGGGGAATGTGAGGGAAAACAAAGTGGGTTGTTGAATGGTTTAGGGTTTCAGTGAGTACAAGTCTTTGGTTTTTAGGGTTTGTAAATCGTATTGGTTTTTAAATATGGGTTATGTTTTTTGGCTTATTTCAAAGAGAATTCTAACATAGTTATTGTTAATAACTTTTTAAAAAGTGTTAATGTTTTTTACCCAGTTATTTAAGCGGATGTTATAACCATTTTTTGTTCTGCTGCTGGAGAGGACTGAACTCCACCAGCCTCCATTGCACTTTTTGCACATTGTGCACTTTGATATTTATTATAGCTTCTGTTTTCTGCTCATTATTACTTTTAATTCACAAACGTCCAGCCACTTCCCAGTCAGCCTACGTAACAATCCCCTTTAAACTTTATTTAATGGAAATTCGGTTGTTAGGGCTCTTCAAATGAGTTAAGGCAGAATTCTTCATCTTCCACAGACTGACTAATGGTAGAGTCTTATGGCAGTCAGAAAGAAGGAATACTTGTGTTGTTCTGTCCTGCAGCTCACTGATCTCAGACGTCCACTTGCTGCTCTCTCTTTTCCTCAGACTGTGGCCCTGAACTAAAATGAGTTGGACATCCCTCCAACTCAGTTACATGAGCCTCGTTTCCACTGGAGCAGTATGGGGCAGGTCGGGTCAAAGGTATCTGACCCACCAGATGCACTTAGTCTTTAGAAGAGCGGCTAGTTTCCTTGTTTGATGTAAATCATCAAAAATAATGTAATAAATTGTTATTTATGATTTTTAGGCTCTGTAGGTGGTGTGTGGTTAAAAGTAACACAGTGTTAAAGAAGAAAATTAGAGATCAGAGATTATTATAGTAATTATTTAATTATTCAAACATATTTACAAACATAAACATATGTACAAAATAATTTATAAACAACTTATTAAAATGAATGAATGAATAAATGAATGAATAAATGAACGAATGAATAATTGAATCAATGAATAAATTAATGAACAAATGAATAAATGAATTAATGAATAAATGAATAAATGAATGAATAAATTCATGAAATAATAAATGTATGAATGAATGAATAAATGAATAAATGGATGAATGAATAAATGAATGAATTAATAAATGAATGAATTGATGAATAAATGAATAAATTAACAAATCAAGGAATAAATGAATGAATAAATGGATCAATAAAAGAATAATAAATAAATGGATGAATTAATGAATGAATGAATGACATTAATATTTGATTCTATTCATTCTGGTGGCTCCTGGTCAACATGCTGCCTCTGATACACCTCCTGTTCCAATAAAAGACAGGCTAGTTATGCAAGTTATAAGTGAATTTTCAACAAAACAAGTTGGATCTTTAAAACTCTATCCTCTCTATTATATGTCCCTGAAGTACACGTTTGAGACTGACTGAGGACTACACTCAGGGCTTAAAACAAGTCCCTTGTTATTTTTGTGACCTTTTAAACCACAATACAACATAATAATAATAAAAACATTTGACTTGTAGATGTGATGTGTGCTTTTGTACTTACATTCCTGCTCTCCTCTTGGGCCTGTATAATGGCGGCCACAATAAGGTTCACCAGAACAAACTGGACCATTATAACAAAGGTGATAAGGCACAGTGGGGCAGCCCAGGACAGGTAGGTTGAACAGTTTACATCATCCAGTCGGCACTCCTCAAAGTATCCTTTAACAAATCAATGAAAAACGTAGATATCAAAAATCACGGTAGAATTAAAAATATTTTCCAGCAAAGTCAGGTCTGATGCATACTTGAGGAAGTGTAAATAAAAGGCTCAATGGAGTCTGATTGAGAGCGTTACTGCAGCATTGGGGCATCCTTCACACATGTACCACTCGGAGGGACAGGGCCATACATTTCTTGGCACGTGGTATACCATGACATCATTGCACTTCAAGCTGTTTTAGCAGTGTTTATGTTGTTGAACTGATAACTTTGATTAGAAAACTTACACAACTGCAAACTATTGTGGAACGTTACTTACTTACGTTTACATTTATTCATTTAGCTGATGCTTTTATTCAAAGCGACTTACATTAAGCTTCAATTCACCAGTGTTACAGCTTGAACACCACTGGAATCAAGGACTGTCTTGCCCAAGGACACATCGACAGTATGAACTGTGAGGAGAGCGGGAATCGAACCACCAGGGACAAGCGCTCTACCACTGAGCCACTGAGCCCCACTTATTTTCTAAAAACATCCACTTGCTCGGGTGGGTTTTCTTTGGGTACTCACCAAAGCCCCACTAACATCAAAAACATGCTGGATGCCCCCTGGTGGAGAATGCCGATAAGAAATTTCCCCACAGGAATAACTGCTATAAATGTTTACAGCTGCACTATGTACATTGATGGAGCAATAACAGTCGTTAGGAATACATGTTTTAGAGCCAGTGCACAGGCAAAGCTATAATTGTGTGCTAGAATTTTTATTTGTGTTGTGGTTCTGGGCTTGTTCTTGAGTTTGTCTACCATCAAAATGCCGCTCCAGTTGTCTCCTGTGCACAGTATGTAGAGCGTCAGGAGGGCACTGCCAAAGTTTTGAAAGTGGCAGTAGAGACTCAAGCCAACACATGGATACTCTGGAGTACACTCTAGTCACGAGAAAGATCGATATAACAATCAATATATGATAATAATATAAACAATATACACATTATATTAACAATGTTTTAAATACATACGACAAACACAATATGTTTATAATAATATATGTACTGTGCTTGTGTTTATGACTGACCAAGTTTCCCAAACAGCTCCACTGTCAACACAGCATACATGAAGAAAAAGAAGGCGAAAAGCAGGCACAGATTTCCAACCTGGAAAAATGACACTTAACAACCTTCCTCCTGCTCTCTGTTCATGTTTGTTTTTTTATTGTTGCGGGTTAGTTTAGTAAATATTTAAAGTTAGGTAATTTAATTTACAGATTGTTAGACCAGCCTGGTGTTTGTCTACTAAGTTTATTTTCTTTAAAAGTCTAAATCCCAAAATAACACTAAAATGGTTTACAATGTGGAGTTATTAGGAAGGATGTTGCATTTCTGTTGCATGTGTTGCCTTTGGTGGGTGGAGGTTTATCGCTCTATGGTGGTGCCCTTACTCAAGGTCCTTATAAGGGGTTTCAGGAGAGGCTTGGGCTGAGCGCACATGCACAGACAGAGAGAGAGACTGGAGAAAACGTCGGTGGATTTTAATTGAATGTTAGGTATGTTTAATGAGTTTGGAGAAATCTAGAACAGTTCCTCTGAGCGCTGCAGCAGTCTTAGCCCCGCCCTAATGCTCTCCTCGATTGAGACGCAGGATGACACCTACTGCGTTAATGCGAGATAAAATGATTGTTGATGTTTATGCGTTAACGTGATATTAAAGCATTTACTTTCCCAACCCTAGTTTGAACACATTTTTACAACATGAATATTTCTTAAGAGCATGGTTCTAAGGCTGGTAATATCTCAGAGTTCACTGTCAGTGAGTTCTTGTCTTCTGATAATAATGCTCATGTTGATATGATGTTTTAAATGAAAACTGAATTACCTGTGACAGAGTCTTCCAGATAGTTTTTATCAGCACCTTGATCTTCTTAGCCTTCAGAACTGAAAAGACATGCTGCATTAGTGTGCCACTTAAATGGTCACATTTTCTAGTTGTAAGGTGTTTATGACCAGGGACGTACTGGGACTGAAATTCAGCCCGGGACTTTAAGACGGAGAGGCCTTTTACGCGAGTGCCCTTGGTGCACGAGCAGGATTTTTTTTCAGTTATTTTCATTCTAATAGTGTTTTTATGGTATAAAGACAATCAGATTACGCTGAAGACCTTCAAGAAACTTTAGGATAACACCTGCCTCCTCAGGTTGTATAAGCAAGTCCACTGCACTGAACACAACCAAAACCTAATCTCAAACACATAAGTCACACAGTATACTGCGAACTACCAGCATGTCATGTGTACAGTCAGTCGGAGTGATAAAATAGTTACAAATACTCACACCCACTCATACTCAAAAACTACAATGCAGTCCCATACAATAGAGATTTTGTGTGTATGTATGTATGTGTGTGTGTGTGTGTGTGTGTGTGTGTGTGTGTGTGTGTGTGTGTGTGTGTGTGTGTGTGCTCACTTTCAACTCTCCCTGCCTCAGCTTCCCCTGTGCTGGACCCTGCCTCTGCTGGACCCTGCCTCTGCTTACTGATTGTACAGCTACATAACACATGCATGAGAAGAACATGAGTAATAAATATGACAAAGAATAATACATTTTCTAATTAAATCTGTGCTTCAGTCAGGTTATTATCTAGAATGTGGAACTATTGGCATTTTATCCTTTATGTAAATATGTAACATTGTGCTGTATTTTTCTATTTTTGTGTGCGTGTTCTTAATAAAGCTTTGATTGATATGTCTAATATGATTGCCTACCCAGCCCTGCACACTGCCCATCTACCTGTCTGTTTCCTGCTCTTCTCCTCCTGCTGCTCCTTCTCTTCCTCTCTGCTGCTGCTCCTATTCCTCTCTTCTCCTCCTCCTCTCTCCTGCTGCTGTTGCTCCTCCTAAAACTGTCCTACCTCACATCACCAGCAATCTTTGGAGAAGTTTACTCGACTCTGCAACTCTGTCTATGACTCCATCGTTGTCTAAAGTCATTAGGATCCCTTTTTCTGTGCACATTAGCATGAATGCCTCAAGACGCTCCTGTGTCAGCACCAGGGACGTGCACAGACATTTTGAGGGGCAGGGGCTCAAGTGAAATAAAGGGCACTTTATTTATTTATTTTTAAAGTTTTATTTATTAATGTACAGATGCAGTTTTACTACATTTTTAGAGTGTAGCCTATCCTCTATCTGTTTGCATCTGTAGATTTCTTCTAGATTCATCAATTTAGATTTCTAAATTTCAGTAAAAAGACTCTTGCTGTAAGTCATTAACTAACTGGGGACGTTCTTATTTTATTAACTTATTTTATTACATGGCTTGGTTGATCTCCAATGTAGAATGTGCGGAGTATAACAGATCGTTGCCATGAAAAACAGAGCGTTGCTATGGACTTACAGCATTCTAACCGTAGAGACGGAGCGTACTATTTTCTTTAGCGGAAGCAATACAATCGGGTTTAAATCAATAAACTCCCTTTTAATATTTTGTGTCAAATTATTTATTTATTTGGTAGGTAGCCATGTAATAAGCAGGAGGATAATGTATAGCGATTATCCCTTACACAGCTCTAGTCTAGTAGCTCATGAGGCATGCATGCTAGCAAAACACAGGTTTTGCTAGGTTTTTACTGGCTAATCAGCAGTAAATTCGAGCATTATTCGAGGTACTGGTATTTTAATCTTTTGTTCATCACCAGCTCCACTCACCTCAGCACAAGACAAAAACACTGCTGGGAGGGCTGCTGCTGCCTGCAGGTGTGTGTCTGTGTATCTGATGTGTGCCGATGTGCGCTGCGCAAGTGGGGAAGGGGGAATGGTCAATGAGCGCTTCAGAACTCCTGACCTGATTATTAGATATACTATTCTTCAATAAATATATTTGTCTGACAGGAAGCTGTGCAAACTGGAATATATATTATTTTTAAAAATAAAATAAAATAAAAAGCACCCCAGAAAAAAGGGCACTTTCTCTCCAGGAATAAAAAGGGCAGGTGCTCAAGCCCCCTTTGATGTCTATGTCTGCACGTGCCTGGTCAGCACCCTTTTCAGTGCGGAAAAGGTCCGCTAATTCGGCACATTTAGCTGCCTCTTGTGCCAACATTTTTTCTTTTTCATTCTTATTTTTTCGGCCCCACCCATTTCTTTCACTTCTTTCTTTCGTTTCGACATTTTTACCGTCTGTCTCTGTTGAATTCACACAAACTCAAACCTAACAAAGTAAACTTCTTTGATCGTCGCCTTTGAGCCAATCGGATATCAGGAAATACGAGGATCCGTCCAAGTTGGGAGGGGCCGCCGTATCCCCTTAAGATTGGAAGTATTGGTTTGGCCCAGTCTGAAACACACACACACACAGACACACAGCTGCGTTCTGCTGCAGCTGAGCGACGCCGCCACAGGCCGGCACGGATAGCGTATCATATAAAATAAATAATAATAATAAAAATAATAATAAAAATTTGACCACCGGCCGATTCGCCTGAAATGGACCGGCCGCTCGATTGTTCCCGGTATTCCCAATTGCCAATCCGTCCGTTTATGACATAATAAAATCAACTCCTAAGGTTTCTGTTTGCAAACTAAACTAAATCAATGTTTCCCACCATTAACAAATTAATTTTTATTTTATTATTCCTTTATTATCCTTGTGGGGAAATACAAAGTAGCATGTTTTTGTTGCATGCATGTTAACATTTTTTGAGACTGTTGCATTGACCTGGGCCTGTTACATGAGTTTCCTAAAGCCAGGCATACACTGTGCAATTTTCAACCTGAATTTGACCTCATATCTGGTCATACCATCATTTTGAGCCAAATTCTGGGCTGTTGTGCGTCCTTGGTGTCCTGTGTACAGGGCCCTACGCAATTAACCCTCCCAACAAGTTCCTAACCAGAAATAGGTGGTCAGATGAAATTCTGACATGTCAGAAATCTCGGTCGCAGCAAACCATCCGGTTGTACAGTGTGTGAGCACATTAATCGTGATCTTTGGCTTTCCTCGTCGTGATCTACTCAAACAGTATGAGTTGTGTGTGTGCCCAGCTTTAGTGTTCTCTCTTCTTTAGAGCTCTTTAAAAACACAATAGTAGGTGTCAGCTGCTCCCTTCAGGGTTGCCACAGGAGGGATCCATATATTTAGAGTGGCATATATTTTTATCCAGGATGCCCTTCCTGACACAACGCTCTCTATTTTATAGACCTGTAGTAATGCTGCATTCATGTGGTCCTCGGGAACTCGGGAATACAGTGCATCTGTGAAGTATTCACAGTGCTTTGCTTTTTCCACATTTTGTAATGTTACAGCCTTATTTCAAAATGGATTAAATTGATTGTTTGCCTCAAAATTTTACAAACTTATCCTTCAGTGATCCAGACAGAGCCAGCCTTAAACACCTCCGGAGAAATCTGAAAATGGATGTGCACCGATGCTAACCATCCAACCTGATGGAACTTGAGAGGTTCTGCAAAGAAGACTGGGAGAAACTGCCCAAACATTGTTGTGCCCAGCTCATAGCATCAGACTCAAAAAGGCTTGAGGCTGTAATTAGGGCCAACGAAGCTTAAACAAAGTTTTGGCTGTAAATAATTATGTACATGTGCTTTTTGTTTTTCATTTTTAATAAATTTGCAAAGAATTCAAACCTTCTTTCATGTTGTCATCATGGGCTATAGTTTGTAGGATTTTGAGGCAAATAATAAATTGAATCCATTTTGAAATAAGGATGTAACTTAACAAAATGTAGAAAAAGTGAAGCGCTGTGAATACTTTCTGTATTTGAGAAATGCACATGAACATGTCTAAACATCAGTCCTGCGATGCTATATATTCCGACCTTACGAGCTGAAATCATGTGAACACATCCCGAGATTCTGAGGACCACATTAACGCACCAAAAGTTATGAGAATTTTTAGAAATGAATAAAAAGTTGCATGTGTGTATTACTCTGTGCAAGGGTGAACACTTTGCAGGTTCGGATGAGGCTGGGATTAATGGGAAGTTTGTCGTCCAGGTTCAGCACAGTGAGTACGACGAAGATTAGAGACATCGCCAGCACCAGCAGGTCCAGACAATTCCAGCTAAAGGTTCACATATTACATTAGACACTATTGACAAAACAGACTTGCGCTTATTTATATGCCTTACTTGTTATTTATAAACCTCCGTCCGCCAAACGCCACAGGTTTGAGCACAATGTCAATGATGAGGATGGCAAAGAAACCGTAGAAAGTGTAATCCATGAGATTATCTATGTACTAAGCAGACAACAAAAAATAAATAAATCAATATGCCCTTATAGTTTAGAGATGTTCCTGAGGCAGTGGGTTGACATTACCGGAGTCTGATTGTAATGTTCCAACATCATGATAAAGACATTGAAAATGATCACCCCTGACATGAGCAGCTCCAGGATGAGGCTCGTGCACAATGTGTGGATCAAGCGCCGCACTCGCGAGTAGCGGGTGTAATATAGCGCTGTAAAAAATAAAAACCATAATAAATAATAAACCAACAAAAGGCCTAACATGTCACGGGGTGCTGGCCCAGGGGAAGGGAAAGACTCCAATGCAGTAACCCAGACTCCAAATAAAACGTAAACAAAAATTTATTTAAGATGAACAGAGGAGCATACAAAAATCCAAAAACCAAAACTCTCCCAGAACAGAACAGGCAAAAATCCAGAGATAATAAAAATACAAAAACACAACGAACTAGAAAACTTCACCAGAGGCAAAAGAAAACACAGACCAAACTTACGGGTGAAGACAAGGAAAATGACAATGGCCTGACAAATGACAATATGACAATGACCTGGTACTGAGGGGAAGGACAAACAGGTATAAATAGACACAGACAACAAGGGACAGGTGAAACATATTAGGGCGGAGCAGGTAATCACACAGTAGGGAAAGACACAAGGCAGGAAGTCAAACAGAGACACAGACAAGGGCAAGACATATCAAAATAAAATACATGAATTACGATACAAACTAGAAACAATACAAAACAGACATGAATCCTGACAGTACCCCCCCCTTAAAGGCCGACCACTGGGCGGCCTAACACTCCTATAACCCAAAAAAAATATTCTTCCCAGACATTTCCTGGGTGGGCGGAGGGAGGTCTGGTAGGAGGGAACACAACTCCACTGGACAATGGCACGGGGACACACTCGGGAAAGGCTTGGGGAAAACAGATGCGGCGGGTCCGGCCCTTGGAAACGGGTCGGCCGGACGGGCGCTAGGAAAGATACAGAGGTGTCGGATCCAGCCCTCAAAACTAGTGGCTGGACGGGGCCGAGGAATGTTTGATGAGTCGGGTCCGCCCTCTGAAACTGGTCGGCCGGACGGCGCCGGGGAACACTTGATGCGCCGGGTCCGCCTCTGAAACTGGTCGGCCGGACGGGCGCTCGGGACACAGATGCGCACGCCCGCCCTCGGAACTGGTCGGCCGGACGTGGCGCTAGTAGAAGGGGGAGATACCGGGATAGGCACCAGGGAGGAAAACAATTGTGCCGGAACGGAAACACTCAGACGGGACTCGCAGACGGACAGCACACAGGACAAGGCAAGGACAGACGGACAGAAACTCAGGACCAGGTAGGGACAAAAAGTCCGGGCATGGCAGGGACAAAAAGTCCGGGCATGGCAGGGACAAAAAGTCCGGCATGGCAACGACAAAAAGTCCGGCATGGCAACGACAAAAAGTCCGGGCATGGCAACGACAAAAAGTCCGGCATGGCAACGACAAAAAGTCCGGGCATGGCAACGACAAAAAGTCCGGCATGGCAACGACAAAAAGTCCGGACATGGCAACGACAAAAAAGTCCGGACATGGCAACGACAAAAAACTCCGGACATGTTGGGAGAACAAGGAACAAAAACTCATGAACAGGCTGGGAGAACAAGGAACAAAAACTCATGAACAGGCTGGGAGAACAAGGAACAAAAACTCATGAACAGGCTGGGAGAACAAAGACCAAAAAACTTATGAACAGGCTGGGAGAACAAAGACCAAAAAACTCATGAACAGGCTGGGAGAACAAAGACCAAAAAACACAGGGCCAGGCTGGGAGGACAACAGAGACGACCAGACGAGGGGAGGCCAGGCTGGGAGGACAATAGAGACGACCAGACGAGGAGAGGCCAGACGAGGAAGGACCGTAAGGACGACCAGACGAGGATGAACCAGACGAGGAAGGACCAAACGAGGGATGAACCAGACGAGGGATGAACCAGACGAGGAAGGACCAGACGAGGGATGAACCAGACGAGGAAGGACCAGACGAGGGATGAACCAGACGAGGAGAGGTCAGGCTGGGAAGGACCGTAAGGACGACCAGACGAGGATGAACCAGACGAAGGATGAACCAGACGAAGGATGAACCAGACGAAGGATGAACCAGACCAGACGAGGATGAACCAGACCAGACGAAGGATGAACCAGACGAAGGATGAACCAGACGAAGGATGAACCAGACGAGGAAGGACCAGACGAGGGGTGAGCCACTCGAGGGGTGAGCCACTCGAGGGGTGAGCCACTCGAGGGGTGAGCCACTCGGGGGGCTGAGACGCACTCTCAGGAAAAACTCTCTGGGGCTGAGACGCACTCTCAGGAAAACTCTGGGGGCTGAGACGCACTCTCAGGAAAAACTCTCTGGGGGCTGAGACGCACTCTCAGGAAAAACTCTCTGGGGGCTGAGACGTACTCTCAGGAAAAACTCTCTGGGGCTGAGACGTACTCTCAGGAAAAACTCTCTGGGGGCTGAGGCGAAGACTCTGGAAACAGTTCTGGGGCTGAAGCAAAGACTCTGGAAACAGTTCTGGCGCTGAAGCGAAGACTCTGGAAACAGTTCTGGCGCTGAAGCGAAGACTCTGGAAACAGTTCTGGCGCTGAAGCGAAGACTCTGGAAACAGTTCTGGCGCTGAAGCGAAGACTCTGGAAACAGTTCTGGCGCTGAAGCGAAGACTCTGGAAACAGTTCTGGCGCTGAAGCGAAGACTCTGGAAACAGTTCTGGCGCTGAAGCGAAGACTCTGGAAACAGTTCTGGCGCTGAAGCGAAGACTCTGGAAACAGTTCTGGGGCTGACACGAAGACTCTGGAAACAGTTCTGGGGCTGACACGAAGACTCTGGAAAACAGTTCTGGGGCTGACACGAAGACTCTGGAAAACAGTTCTGGGGCTGACACGAAGACTCTGGAAAACAGTTCTGGGGCTGACACGAAGACTCTGGAAAACAGTTCTGGGGCTGACACGAAGACTCTGGAAACAGCTCTGGGGCTGACACGAAGGCTCAAGCAGAGAAACACCGGCAAGAGCACGGACACAAACTCAGGCAGGGGAAAAACCGGCAAGTGCACGGACAAAAACTCAGGCAGGGGAAAAACCGGCAAGTGCACGGACACAAACTCAGGCAGGGGAAAAACCGGCAAGTGCACGGCCAAAAACTCAGGCAGGGGAAAAACCGGCAAGTGCACGGACAAAAACTCAGGCAGGGGAAAGAAAATGCAGGAGCTCTGGGGTTGCGGAGTCTCAGTTTAGACCAGGTCATTCTGTCACGGGGTGCTGGCCCAGGGAAGGGAAAGACTCCAATGCAGTAACCCAGACTCCAAATAAAACGTAAACAAAAATTTATTTAAGATGAACAGAGGAGCATACAAAAATCCAAAACCAAAACTCTCCCAGAACAGAACAGGCAAAAATCCAGAGATAATAAAAATACAAAAACACAACGAACTAGAAAATTTCACCAGAGGCAAAAGAAAACACAGACCAAACTTACGGGTGACGAAGACAAGGAAAATGACAATGGCCTGACAAATGACAATATGACAATGACCTGGTACTGAGGGGAAGGACAAACAGGTATAAATAGACACAGACAACAAGGGACAGGTGAAACATATTAGGGCGGAGCAGGTAATCACACAGTAGGGAAAGACACAAGGCAGGAAGTCAAACAGAGACACAGACAAGGGCAAGACATATCAAAATAAAATACATGAATTACGATACAAACTAGAAACAATACAAAACAGACATGAATCCTGACATAACAACCACAATCAAACACTGCAATACTGGGCTCAGTGGCCTAGATGTGACTAACCGTTCCGTGTTAGGGTCATTTTCGCCTGTGTGAGGTCCCCTCTTTGGATTTTCTGTTTTTGCTGGACTTCGTTGAATGTGTCGACCATGGTCCCGATGAACATGTCCAGCAGGAGGATGCTCATTATTATAAACGATAGAAAGTACAGAGCCATCCAGGTCTTGTTGTTTGTCACAGGCTGAAAAACAAAACACAACTCTACTGCACGTCTACAGTCATTTTTATTGCACATCTACAATCTGTTCTAATGGAATTCTCCAGTCTGTACTACTGCTCGTCTACAGTTTGTTCTACTGCAAGTCTACAGTCTGTTCTAAAAAACGTCTACAGTCTGTACTACTGCACATCTACAGTTTGTACTAAAGCTTTTCTAGAGTGTTTTCTAATACTAATATACAGTCTGTTTTAATGCTCGTCTACAGTCTGTACAACTGCACCTCTACTGCCTGTTCTAAAGCATGTCTAGAGTGTTTTCTAATACTCATATAGAGTCTGTTCTAATGATCATCTACAGTCTGAACTACTGCACCTCTACAGTCTGTTCTAAAGTTCATCTACAGTCTGTTCTAAAGCCAATCTAGAGTCTGTACTACTGCTGCTCTAAAGTCTGTTCAACTGCACGTCTACAGTCTGGTCTACTGCACATCTACAGTTTGTTTTAATGCTCGTCTACAGTCTGTACTACTGCACCTCTACAGTCTCTTCTAAAGCATGTCTACAGTCTTTTCTAATAGTCATGTACAGTCTGTTCTAATCCTCGTGTAAAGTCTCAACTACTGCAACTCTTCAGTCTATTCTTCTGCACCTCGTCAGCCTGTTCTACTGCACATCTACAGTCTATTCTAATGGACATCTACTGTATGTTCTAATGAAAGTCTACAGTCTGTACAACTGCTCATCTACAGTCTGTTCTACTGCACGTGTACAGTCTGTTTTATTGCTAATCTACAGTCTGTTCTACTGCACGTTTACAGTCTGTTCTAATACAAGTCTACAGTCTCTACTACTGCTCATTTACAGTCTGTTCTACTACACATCTACAGTCTCTACTACTGCACTTCTAAAGTCTGTTCTTAAGCAGATCTACACTCTCTTCTAATGATCGTCTACAGTCTGTACTAAGGCTGAGCAATTTTATCGATTCTGCGATATAAATCGATATTTTTTCCCTTAAGAAAGTATCGATTTTAAGCCGCGAGTATCGATACATAAGTCCCCCGTGTTTACCCCCGTTCACGTTGCATGAAGAGCGATTTGGTCAGCCAGCCGCTAGTGTAGCTGTAGAGCAAGTTACAGACGCCGACGTCTACCTGTTTACGCAGTCAGAGCGAGGAGATTCAAAAAAATGGCGGCGAATATAAATCCAGCACCTTCATGCTTAAAAGCAGATGTGTGGGAGCACTTTGGATTTAAAAAGAAGAAAGAAAGCAACGATTTAGACAAAAGCATCGCGGTTTGCAAGCTGTGTGACACGAACGTGAAATACTCTGGAAATACCACCAACCTACGAGCCCACCTAAAACGTCACCACCCGAACAAGGTAATTCTAACGGAGGACCCCAAGAAGCTGCGCGTGACCCAAAACAAACCACACTGGACATCGATGGTGGTTGTTCCCACAAGTTTCCATCTGCTTCACCAAGGTCGCAGAAAATCACAGAGTCTATCGCCTACTTTATTTGTCAGGATTTGAGACCGTATTCTGTGGTGGAAAACGCCGGCTTTAGGCGCATGGTGAACGCGATGGAGCCCGCTATCCTATTCCAACCCGCGAACACCTCACCAAGGTTTGTATTCCCAGGCTGTACGCTCAAACAAGGGCACACATCAAAGCCGCCCTGGCCAGCGCGAGAGAGTTGCCCTGACGTGCGACGGCTGGACCTCGCGCACAACTGAAGCATATGTCACCATCACGGCTCACTTTATCAACAAGGAATGGGAGCTTGTTACGCATGTTTTACAAACCAGGGACATGCCCGAGAGTCACACCGGACACAACCTGGCAGAACATCTCAAAACGGCCCTCGCTGAGTGGGGAATCACAGAAAAGAATCCAGTAATCATCACTGACAATGCGTCAAATATGACAATCGCAGCTGAGAAGGCAGCATTCACACTTCATGTCAAATGCTATGCTCACACACTAAATCTAGCTGCACAACGTGCCCTCAAAATCTCAGCAGTCGCACGCCTGCTGGGAAGGGTGAGACGACTGAATTTCTTCAGACGGAGCACCACAGCCAACCACATGCTGAAAGAGAAACAGAGGCTTCTACGACTACCAGAGCACAAGCTGATGACGGATGTGGTTACCAGGTTAGTGTGTGGATACTTTTCAATAGTATATTTTGTTTTTTTTATTAATAATTTGTTTTGCCATTTATGTAAAGCAGCATTCTGTGCATCCATGCTGTGAATTGCGCTATAGGTCTATAAATAAAGTATATTTTTCTTTTATTTAAATACAGGTGGAATAGCGCACATGACATGTTAGAAAGATTCCTAGAGCAACAACCGCCATCTGCGCAGCCCTGCTCTCCAGTGAAGTCAGGAAGACCGAGAAGGATCTGTGCACACTGACTGAGTCAGACGTGACAACAGCTGAAGAAGTAGTCAGCGCTGAAGCCCATGAAGGAGGCTACACAGTACATGTCCAAGGAGAAGACCCCACACTGTCAGTCGTCGCACCTCTCCAGGACACACTGATCAACGGACTGAAACCGATCGAAGGTGAATCTGCAGTCATAAAAGAGATGAAGGCTGCCATGGCTGGGGATCTTCAGAAGAGGTACATTGACCTCAAGGCAACTCTCCATGCATGTTCAGCGATGGATCCAAGATTCAAAAGTCTTCCCTTCCTGACTGAAAATGAAAGGGAGGACGTTTATGATGGACTGATTGTAGAGGCTGCAAGACTGAGCATGCAGCCATCAGAGGTAAGGCAGATGGTACTGCTAGGTTTTACCTTTGGCCTTGCATTCAACTTTAAATCCGTATCCGTCATCTTCTGGCGAGAGTAATCCTTAACAGTTAACAGTTCAAAATGGATAAATATTAAATAGTTTATAAAGCATAAATACTATAATGTTAACAGGTTTAAAGGCATACATTAAATATATAATTAAAAGGTTTATTCAATAAAAGCTCATGAATTTAATTTCATGTTGACTTATTTAATTTAGTCACTTGGGAGTGTGGATGAAGAGTGGACAGCAAATGCTTGTGCTGATGATGAGGGGATGGCATCTAAAGAAGAAGAAGAAGAAGAAGAAGCTGTAGATGAAGGAGAGCAATTCATGGAAGAAGAAATCAATCAAGGTCAGTATCACCCATTGTTTCCAGTGAAGTGCACTGTGTTGTCTGATCCCCTGTGTAGGCATTATGGAATGTGCTATAAGTAATGCGGTTTTTTTATTGTTTATTTATTTAAAGGTCAGCGTCTTCCACCCAGGAATCCTAGGCCGTCTTGCCCACTGGCTGCCCTTCTTGGTGAACGATACGGTGTTGGTGCAGCACGACCCAAGACAAATACCCAAGAGGATGAGGCCAAGGAGCAGATGACCCGCTACAAGGAGGCAGATCTCCTGGAAGTGAAAGAAGATCCACTGGTCTGGTGGAAGGAGCACCAGTATCTGTATCCACTCTTGTCACAACTTGCTAAAAGGTACCTCTGTATCCCTGGCACTAGCGTTTCATCAGAAAGGGTCTTTTCCACCGCCGGAGACATCATCACTGCTCAGAGAAGTGCACTTCTCCCAGAGCATGTTGATCAGATTCTATTCCTGAACAAAAATCTGAAGACAATGTAGATCACTTGGTCTGCAGTTATGTGGAGAGGAGATTTTCCGTTTACTAGTGTTCACTTAAGTCCTTAAGATACTCTGCTAAGATGGGTACAATTTTAAGTTGGCTTAAATGTTGCTCCTGTGGACTTGAATTATTGGCTGCCATGGTTTATTTGTTCTTAGTGACTTGTATTAGTGGATGGTACAGAAGCCATTGTACTATGTTTACTTACCTGGTGGCTAGACTGGCTACATATGTTCAGTGTCAAGCTAAAAGCTGTCAAAGAAAGTTCAGAACAGGCCACTTGCTGCACTTTTGAAAACTCCATTGTTAATTGCAATACTGCACTTTATTTACTTTTCAAATGCTTGTAAGCTACAGTTTGCACTGTTTCAATAAATGGAAATAATTTTCTCAACACATCTTTGATTCATTTTGTCCAGCACTTGCACATATATTGTTTTTAGTTCAATTAATTAAATACTCACAAGATGTCACCAAAATCACTCTATCCCCAATCTTTCAGAAAATGATGTAAGTGTATCGATTTATATCGAATTGTATCAAATCGTATCGCTGGCTGAATATCGTGATATATATCGTATCGTGAGCTGAATATCGTGTATCGTATCGTATCGTGAGATTAGTGTATCGCTACAGCCCTAGTCTGTACTACTGCATTTCTACAGTCTATTCTTCTGCACATTGTCAGTCTGTTCTACTGGATGTTTACAGTCTGTTCTAATGCTCGTCTACAGTCAGTTTTACAGTCTGTTCTAATGCAAGTCTATAGTCTGTTTTACTACTCATCTACGCTCTGTTCTTTTGCAGGTCTACAGTCTGTTCTAATAAACGTCTACAGTCTGTTCTACTGCACATCTACAGTCTGTTCTAATGCAAGTCTACAGTCTGTATTACTGCTCATCAACAGTCTGTTCTACAGCATGTCTAGAGTGTTTTCTAATACTCATATACAGTCTGTTCTAATGCACGTCTACAGTCAGAAATACTGCACCTTTTACAATCTGTTCTAAAGCATGTGCAGAGTGTTTTCTAAAACTCATATAGAGTCTGTTCTAATGCTCGTCTACAGTCTGAACTACTGCAGCTCTACAGTCTATTCTAAAGCATGTCTAGAGTGTTTTCTAATACTCATATACAGTCTGTTCTAATGCTTGTCTACAGTCTGTACTACTGCATCTCTACAGTCTATTCTTCTGCACATTGTCAGTCTGTTCTACTGACGTTTACAGTCTTTTCTAATTCTCATCTACAGTCTGTATTACTGCACCTCTACAGTCTGTTCTAAAGCATGTTTAGAGTGTTTTCCAATACTCATATACAGTCTGTTCTAATGTTCGTCTACAGTTGGAACTACTGCACCTCTACATTTTGTTATAAAGCATATCTAGAGTGTTTTCTAATACTTATATAGAGTCTGTTCTACTGGACGTTTATAGCCTGTTCTAATGCTTGTCTATAGTCAGTTCTAAAGCCAATCTAGAGTCTGTACTACTGCTGCTCTGAAGTCTGCTCAACTGCACGTGTACTGTCTGTTCACCTGCACCTCTACAGTCTGTTCTAATGCCAGTTTACAGTCTGTACTACTGCTCTACTACAGTCTCGTCCACTGCACGTCTACAGTCTGTTCTACTGCACGTCTACAGTCTGTTCTAATGCACATCTACAGTCTGTTCTAATGTAAGTCTACAGTCTGTACTACTGCTCATCTACAGTCTGTTCTACTACACGTGTACAGTCTCTACTACTGCACTTTTAAAGTCTGTTCTAATGCAAATCTATAGTCTGTTTTACTGCTCATCTACGGTCTGTTCTACTGCAGGTCTACAGTCTGTTCTAATAAACGTATTTGTAGCAGATCAGCCTCCAGAACGCCACACGGATTATAACATTTGTTTAATCACTTACAGACTTCCAAACTGTTTCACTAAGGGTCTTCAAGATTAACAACTGTTGTTTCACCATCGGCCTCCAGAGACAGGCCGTGGATGTAAATCTTGAGAAGAAGACATGCTAACCCCGTTTTCTTTCAGATAAAAGGACACCAACGTGTTTTGCTAAGGACAGGAAACTTATTAATGACTTTGTTTTGATTTTATAAGAATTGGATCTTCGTTCTACCCAGCACCGTGTCAAAGGTGACACATGGAACATCACCGACTGCTAGGCGCCATGTCCAAAAGCCGTAAATCCTGTAGATAAGGTGTCCATCCAGCTTTCTCGAGAACACTTTATTCTAATCCTGATTAACAGTTGAAAATGTCTTTGATCATAGTCGGGCATGGTCAAACACTACCCCCTTTTGGTTTAACTGGACAAATGACTCTGCACTCAAGAAGGACATTGGTGTTATTTCATTAAAGGACATTTTGTTATTTTATTACTTAGAAAGATTGTGAATGTACTAACAAATATACTGTTTGTTTCCAGGATGCAGAGTTTTACAAGTCAACTAATTCCTTCCATTCCTACAGAGTTACGTTTTATGTTAATAAAATGTAATGAATATATGTTTTTATAATAAGTCTGACAAATGTTTCTTTGCATAATCCTGCAAGTACGAATGTGTTTGTGTGTTTTACGAAAACCAAGGAAAATAGGGTGAAACAAAAGGAATGTTTAAGACTTAGTTTAAACATTTAAACTCCCCAAAGCAATGCCTTCCTCCGTAAGACACACCCTGTCAAAAGTGTTAAAAGTGACCGCTGGTCAAAACACGCCTCTCTGCACTACTCTCCGTCTCCTCTTCACTTCGCACTGGACCTCTTGTCCGTTCAGGGCCGTAGGCCTCGAACCTCTCACAAGCTCCGGACCTCGTGTAACAGTAAATTTTCTTTGTACTTTAAAGCCTGCAAGTTTAGCTTGCCGCGATAAAGTTTCCTTCACAAAGCTGTTCAAAGTAGCTTACTTCCTGCCAGCCTGCCAACAAAAGGAAGTTGCCTCGCTTATTTTTGAAGATTTCCTGCCTGCTAAAGAGTTAGCTTGACTAAAATCTAACTTTCTCGAGCAAGTTTAAGCCAGCAACACAGCCGCTAAACCTTCTCCAGTGGACTTCGCAATAACTTTGAAAGACTCAATTTTACTCGTGTACGACGCTGATGCTAAAAGGCTTGGCTAGTTGTGACAGTAACGAGACGCTTTTTGAATCTCCGGGCCCATGGCAGCCCTCTGGAGAGTGGAAACAGCAGGCCATCCTGGAGGCGACAAACGCCATCGGTTGCGACAGGGTTCCGGACAACCTCTAGACCTCTCGCCGCTAAGATCTGAGACCAATCACGACCCCCAGGGTGAGTCTAAACGTTAGTTACACAAGTTTGGCATCTAACTGTCTAAACATAACAGCCTTGGCCTCAGAAACCGTCATCGAACCCCTTTAAACGCCTCCGTAACAGCCCCTCATCTAATAATAGAGTTAATAATCAATAGGCCTACTTTCTTTTGTTTCACAAAATCCTCTGAAAGTAAAGTGTTTTATCGTTCTTTGATTTACCCATTCATGTGTCAATAATTATCCCTTTGTGTCATTTCCTGTAATTATTCACTGTTTAAATTTTTATAATCTTTAATAAAACCCCATAAAGACATTTACTGTTTCAATGTGTAATTCATTAATTTTCAAAACGAGAAGAATTTACTTCCTTTAGATTAATGAGACTAGACTAAACAGTTTCTCTGGATCTGTTCAAAACTAGAGTGGTGCTCGAAAGAAATTAATATTTTGATAAGCAAAATATTAATTATTAATTTCCATAATTAATATTCATATAAATTATTAATTAATAAGACCATATTCCCTACATATTATTTTTGACGCCCGTGAGCCTCGGAAGAATTTTCTTGATTAAACATTAGAATCACTCAATATCCAAAGTCTTTACAAAATTGCTGTCCACTGAAAGCTGTGCCTTTGTTGTGCTGTTGCTTAGCAATGCGCTTTAACCGCGTGCGTGTGTGTGTGTGAGAGTTGTGCTTTTGTTTGTTAAGTGTGAAGCGCTGTCGAAATTGCTAATTCAAATCGTACCAGCTGGACTGATATTATTTTGAATTACAATTAGTATTGTACGCACATTTATGGCCAGAGCATTAATCAAGTACTTGTTAAAAGTGGCTTAGAGTCTGTTACAAAGCTTAGAGACTCTGCAAATTGCATGCATGTTAACTTCATATGGGCCCGAGACAAAAAGCTAACTACTGTGCTATGCCAGAGTTAAGTTAAAATTGTCTCTTACAAGTTGAAAAAAAAATTGCCGCGTTACACCGGATTTTTATGAGAAAACTTGTCTTGCCTAAGGCTTATGAGCCTGGGTGTATTTTGAATGGATTAAAAAAACCCGTGCTGTAGGCCTTCACAGACTAGCTAACTGTGAAAACCTCCCCTAAAAGCCACGTGGGCTGCCGTGCGTTTGTCTAAAAACATGGTTTGAGCCTGCTGTGGTAAATGTGCTTGTGTTTAAAACGTGGCCTTGTACCTGCTTTGTACAAAGCGCTGCTGTGTTTAAACCGCTGGTTTAACAAGTTGTAGACGCGCCCCAAGTCAGTCTCTGACTGGAGCTAAAAACAAACTTTGCCCCGCACCCTCAAAGGGGCATGCCGAGACTTCACTCCGAAGCCAGAGACTCACGAGAGTCTCTATCGCCCTAGCGGAAAGAAGTGGTAAAACCACTGACTCACGAGAGTCTTTATCGCCCCCTAGCGGAAAGAAGTAGTAAAACCACAGACACAAGTTTCTACTGCCCCTAGCGGAAGAGAAGTGCGAAACTTCTAAAAATCTCAGAGGAGCTCTACGTCTCTCTCTGGTGGTCACTCAACGGAATTACACTTTTTCCTTAAAACAGTGACTAATTCAAGTTTAGAACTTAACAACTGAATAATTTAAGCTTTCATTGACACTGAAAAGCCTGATTGAATTAACATAAAAGTGAATTACTCTGCGTTATTAACAACTACTGAACTGCTATTAAGCTGTTTTTGATTGTTGTTAATGCCTGTGTTTAACAACCTTGAATGCACAATAGGAGTTAACTAACAATTGTGACATTTTTAATGAACATTGCATCTGCTTTTGGAAAATCTTTGATGCTAACCCTGCATTTAATTTGATTATTAATTTGTCTTGATTAACAATTTAAGACTTGTTTTGTGACTTTCCTATCTACACAGGATTTGTCAAATTGGAATGCTAATGCTAACAGCTTACTAACACTACGACAACCCTGCTGTTACGCCTGAACAGACTTAACCCTGCACGAATTTTGTCATAGCTGTAATTTAAAAGCTGATTACCTGCATGAATTGTTAGATTAAACCCACTGATTCTGCACTGTTAATTTTACAAATTAGCACTGTCAACCCTCATTAACATTCACACCACTAGGCTATTGCTACATAGTCACTGCTTAATACTAGCATAAGGTCATTTCACTCAGAAATAGACTTTATACCAACTTCCACTTCAACAATTCCTTCTTTTATTACTTTCAATCTGACTTATTTGACTTAATACCCTTTTATTTTAATTTAATTGTAATTTTATTTTATTTTAAATAAAATAAAATGTTAACTTTAATTTTTATTCCTTCATTATTTTTTTATTATTTACACTTTTACTCAGATTTTCAAAAATCCTTTCACAGTCTGCTTGAGTTTTACGCGCCTTCTTGTAACACTCTACAAGTAGTAACTCTCTCCTTGCAGTTAAAACGTAATCTAACAATAACTCACTTTCTCAGAGAAACCCCATTTCTCAACAAGTCTGACTCACAGTCTACAGGTTCTGGTAGTCCCATCAAGCTTCTGGATCACTTAGACTAGGCTCTAAATGATTTAACAGAACAGGTGCTACCCCAATATGTTGACGAGATTCAGACCACACCTCCCAACGAGCTAGATTCAGTTCTTAGCTCCTTGATTAGAATTGCGCTAACCTCTAAGCCAAAAGACAAGGATCTAACTAAGCTGTTAGGTCAAATGGCTACTGTTATGCGCCAAGCAGCAGAAACACGCTGAGGATCTCCTGGCACGCAGCCACGAGAAAATCCAGGTCCAGAAACAGGACCTCGCCCGCTCCAACGCGATATCAAGACATTGAATCAGGAACTCCAGCTGACCCAAGGAGCCCTGGAGAATTCTGAAAAACAGAACCAAGAGTTACAAACTCTTGCACAAACACTCCAAAAGACAGAACCTGACTTTGAGGAGTTACACACCAAACTCCAGATAACTGAGGGGACCCTCAGTGACCTAAGGAACGAGCTGAGCGAAAAAAGGTCTGCTCGTGACCTAGCAGAACTGCAGCTCAGTGACCATCGCAATGAGCACGACGCTATGCGAGAGGAACTCATCAAAGCAGGCAAAAGTGCACAGCTGTCCGCGAATATGCTGGCACAGGAAGCTCGGCGGAGAGAGTCCCTGAGTGCACGGGTAGAGGCCCTCACTCAACAAGGTGACTTAGACCGCCAGCTTATTGAACAACTTCAGGCGTGCTTAACAGAAGCCGCCCAGATACAACCAGGTAACAAAACAGAGTTTAAAAGCACTCCGAACCAAGTGCTGGTTACACCGGCATACCAACCTGTTAAACCAAAGGAAAACTCCCAGGAGGGAGCTACCTCACTAACTAATCTGATTTCTCGACCCCTACCGCCTCGCTTGGACGCAACGGAAAGAGGACCAACCGGTGCCGAGCCCGGCCGTCTTCCGCGAGCTTCCACAGGTAGGCATTCGGATTACTTCGCACTACCAACAGGTAGGCAATCGGACTTTGTCCCACAACCAGCTTTGAAACAGAGACATCTGGACTACGGTCCCACTAACAGAGACTTTGACAAAATTGCGCATCATATCACTCGCTTTGAGCCCCATCAAGGAGCGCCTTATGACGTGAGTGCTTATCTTCGCGACATTGAATTCTACCTACAAAGAATACCCAATGTTACTGCTGCGGACAAAATCTTTCTGATAAAACTAACATCAAGCAGAGATGTTAGTAGCTTCATCCAACGTCCAACCTCCTGAGGTCCAAGCTGACTTTGATCTCCTTAGTCAGTCTCTCATGGTGGAATTCTCAGACGTTACGGTAAATGTGGGTCTGACTGCCGCCCTAATGATCAAACAGGCACGCCAGAGTCCCCACAGCTATACTATCATCGGCCATAAAGCTTATTTCGGTCCACTCAATGAACCAAACATGGAGGAGGATGAAAACTTCAAAGCCCTCTTTGTGCAAAACCTCCATCCAACTACCAGCCATCATCTTGGCGTTTCTGCATGCCCACAAACGCAGACCAGCCACCAACTTCGCGAGCTGGCAATGCGGGCATTCACTAAACAGAGGCTGAGGCAGACTAAACGTCAAAAGCCAGACACTCTTGTCATCAGATCGGAGCCTAGCGCTCGAAGGAGCGCCGACCTCCAATCCAAATGGCCCAGGAGCCTCCCGCTTTCCAGACAGGAAAGAGGGACCTCGACCACACAAAAGAGAGCCGGGTCCACACCCGACCTGGCCTGAACGTAAGTTCAAAGACCAGGGCCCTCAATCGAGACCTCGGTTCGAAAATAAATTTCGAACCAATCCAAACCGTAACCAAGGGGGGTCCTATCAAAACCGCGACGACAGGAGAAACCATTATCGTCTGTCCCAAGACCAACGATCATCAGGTAGCTCACCTGTCAAACGACAAAATCATGCGAGAGACCGAGCCCCTGAAACTCAGACTGATCGCGATAGCGAAAGGAGTCTGACTACAGAGGAGGCTCGGGCCATAGAACGCATACTCAAACGAATGCGCGAAAAGTCCAAGGACAAGGCTGATCTGTATACGGTGGAGGCCTCTAAGGCCCCGATTCAGACACAGTCACAACCGATCCAAGTCGACTTAACACGCAACGAAAATACAGAGTCTACTGAAGGGAATGAACATCTCCCAGACCTGTACCTAGGCTCTGACGATCCAGAGCCACTCAATGACATTGTCCAGGACCCTAGCATGGACAACACGGAGGGAAGTGATCCAGATCACAAATACCTCAGTCCGTCTAGCGCCGTCCAAGTGAACCCAAACATCGGGCTGTGCCATGACCACGCCACGACTATCGAATGTGAAACACCCTTTCACCAATTTCTGGGTCACCTAACTGAAAAGGGAGTAGCTCGAAAGCTTTATCTCTCTGTCTTGTTAGAAGACCACTTGACGACAAAGCACTTCTCGACACAGCCGCTGACATCAGCCTAATTTCAGGCAACCTGTTCAGATCACTCCAGGCTATAGCGAGAAGATCCCACAGGGACTTGAAGTCCCACCCGTGCTCTTTAGAAATAAGGCCTTACTCTGATGATCGGACGATCATCAACAAGGTAGCCTTAGTCCAACTGACCATCGGACCCATGACACTGATACACCCAGTGTACGTGTCCCACCTTGACAATGTCCCACTTCTGATTGGAAAAGACATCCTCAATCGCTTTGAACCACTGATCAACTTCAAGCAGCTGAAGATTTGGGCCCAAGTGCGAGAACCACTTCCAATCTTCCTGAATGAATCTCAGTGCTATGCGATTGATAGGGAATCACCAATCGGCAGGGTAGCCACCGACATCGCTGGTACTAAAACCATGCAACCTCGGTGCGAACCAAACCCCTTTACATTGCGTGACAACTTCCTATGCACGCTGAAGGACCCATTAGTGATGACACCCCAGATTGTCAATGGCATCTCACTGGAAGCAACTCCAGTCGACAATGTCGTGATGGCCTTATGGGCTGACAAATCTGCCATCAGCCAGGAGCTGTTTAACACTCTAACGCAGATAAACCCGTGCCTGACCTTCATAAAGAAGCGCACTAGGTTCCCTGCTAACCCCACACCGACTCATGCGTTAACCGCCATCGGTCTATGCTCTGCCATCGTACGATGGAACAAAAGAGAACTGACCCACACGTTTGCTGTCATCCCTAATCTCTCACATTCAGTGTACATTGGGGCTGACATGCTAGTCAGACTCGACGCACAAGTCGACACCATTAACAACGCTTCTCTGGTCCCTGACTGGAGTACGTAAAGAATCACTTTCACTGACCAAAGGAAACTTGAGATCGGGTCAAACGATCCCCGACGTGTGTCAGGTAAGTAACGACTGCCATCTCACGATACCGCCACGTAACATCATGGACATACGTCTGAAAGCGTTTCCAGGACAACAAGTTAACTCTTCACAAGCGTTCTTCCAACCGTCGCCTCTGTTCGTTGAGTTAGGCTTGTCTGTCCAGGCAACACCCTGGTCGAGCTCGACTCGATCAACACACGTGCTAGTGCAGAATCCTACTGCCAATAGCATTCTCGTCCCGAAGGCCACACCTTTAGGTTGGCTGATTGACACTAGGTTCCATGACTGTGAACTCAGAATCCCAGTCATAGGACGTATGCCACACTCACTGCGACTGAACAACAGGAGACCGGAGTTGTCTACACAAAACCTTCCGAGCAATCGCCATATACCCTCACTTGTGGTCGATACCGACACTATCTGCAGGGTCGATCTGGCTGATGCTGAGGTAATGGTTGTACAGACAGGCTCCCTGCTCTCCTCGATACAGACAAAGACCTGAACGATCAGGCAGACCTCATGGCAAAACAAGGGGCTCTAGACAAAGCTCTCTGGCAATTCCAGCCAGAAACCTCGTGACGATCGACCCCTTCCCACCCAACCCACCCATTCTGTCTGTCTGGTTACCCGATCTAAGGCAACCGCAACCGTGCCTCGGCTCTGACCCCTGCAGACCCATCAACTTCCTTTCTTTCTTTCACTGGTTCCGCCTCGCTGTTCCCTTCAAGCAGCGGACTCGCAATCCACAAACTTATGCTTTACCTTTCAGACCCGATGTCTAACCCCATCGTAGACACTGACTTTTCCTCCGACGCATATCTTACAAAGCTATGGGCGGTGCGCGCTCAACTCCACCTGCGTCATGGCTTGCTTGTTCACGCCTCTGACACCCTCACTTCACCTGCGTTCGTAGTGCCTCAGAGCCTAAGGGGGTCATGCTAACGCACGCACATGACGCTCCTTTAGCAGGCCACAGAGGTGTCCGCAACACATCAGGCACTTCAACAAGTGGCATACTGGCCACACATGCAAATGGCCGTGGCAGAATACATCAAAGGCTGCCTAGTATGCTGCCAATCTCAACCGACAAGACCACTCCATCGTGCACCCTTACAAAGAAGGGGCATTTCTTTTCTGTGGTCTGACCTCCAAATCGATTGGATGGGACCCTGACTAAATCAACAAGGGGCAACAAATACATCCTAATGGTCACCTGTGCCTTCACTAAATGGGTGAAAGGACTTCCAGCCCCAAACGACACGGCACAGACCACAGCCTTTCTACTCATGAACCACGTGTTCTCCAGATTCGGCTTACCCTGTAAGGTCGATTCTGACCGTGGGACTCACTTCACCGCCGAGGTGATGGGACAACTGTGGCAAACCATGGGCAAAATTCCACGCCAGCCACCACCCCAGTCCTCAGGCCAAGTAGAAAGAGCAAACCGAACGGGTGATCGACATCCTAAAGAAATATGTTGCATCTAATCACCGAGACTGGGACGTCAAACTGCACTTGGTCCTGATGGCTATCAGAGCCACGCCACACACGGCGACCGGAGTCTCCCCGTTTGAGCTCATGACCGGTAGGCAGATGATGCTTCCCCTACACTTACTGTATCAGCCAGGAGAGGCTAACATCGCTACGGCCTATACCTCACACCAGTACATGGCTGATCTCCAGGCACACCTGAGAATCACCTTCGCCTTTGCCCAGGAAAAACTAGGCAAAAGGGCAGAAGGACGTAAGGTCTATTATGACCAAAAGTCATCTAGGACGAACTACAGGTGGGAGACAAAGTGTGGTACTACATGTTCAGCCAACTCACTGGACAAACAAGAGGTGGTACCAACCGACTAACGCTGAAATTCCTCCGCGTTGGGCGGGACCGTACACCATTGTCAACAAACTATCCCGGTGGTGTATCAGATAAAGATCACCAAAGGGAGAAAGGAACCCACTCTCAAGTGGATACACTGCAACCAGATAAAGTTGCACAAAGCCCCATGGGATCTACAGGGACGTTCACGCTCCCAAGTAGTCTTAAACGGATCCCTTAGCTCGCAGTAACCACTAACAACTAACCTCTAACCTCTAACTCTGATTTCCTAACTCTTTTCACCTTTCAGTGGTAACTGTGAGTAATTCAATAACTGTAACTGATAACTCTGGTTTTCCCTGTCAATGAATCAATTCTCGTTGCAACCGCCGCTGTGTGTACCTTGCGTAACCTCGGGTGCTCACATGCGAATACCGCTAACATTTCCACTGTAATAGACAAGTCTCGGAGTAACAGCAGCAACTCCAAACGTTTAAAAAAAAAACGTCGAAAGACACTGTGTCAGTGGTAAACACTCACAGTGAGACTCTAAAACCAACCAAACCAAACTGTAGACCATACACACACTCAAATGGTCGCTTTGCTGATAAATGACACGCTCATAGACATCAGCTCCTCAGTGGACAGCCGAGCAATGAGACAGCTTCGTGTCGAAAGGGGGGACTGTAGCAGATCAGCCTCCAGAACGCCACACGGATTATAACATTTGTTTAATCACTTACAGACCTCCAAACTGTTTCACTAAGGGTCTTCAAGATTAACAACTGTTGTTTCACCATCGGCCTCCAGAGACAGGCCGTGGATGTAAATCTTGAGAAGAAGACATGCTAACCCCGTTTTCTTTCAGATAAAAGGACACCAACGTGTTTTGCCAAGGACAGGAAACTTATTAATGACTTTGTTTTGCTTTTATAAGAATTGGAACTTCGTTCTACCCAGCACCGTGTCAAAGGTGACACATGGAACATCACAGACTGCTAGGCGCCATGTCCAAAAGCCGTAAATCCTGTAGATAAGGTGTCCATCCAGCTTTCTCGAGAACACTTTATTCTAATCCTGATTAACAGTTGAAAATGTCTTTGATCATAGTCCTTCGGGCATGGTCAAACACTACCCCCTTTTGGTTTAACTGGACAAATGACTCTGCACTCAAGAAGGACATTTGGTGTTATTTCATTAAAGGACATTTTGTTATTTTATTACTTAGATAGATTGTGAATGTACTAACAATTATACTGTTTGTTTCAGGATGCAGAGTTTTACAAGTCAACTAATTCCTTCCATTCCTACAGAGTTACGTTTTATGTTAATAAAATGTAATGAATATATGTTTTTATAATAAGTCTGACAAATGTTTCTTTGCATAATCCTGCAAGTACGAATGTGTTTGTGTGTTTTACGAAAACCAAGGAAAATAGGGTGAAACAAAAGGAATGTTTAAGACTTAGTTTAAACATTTAAACTCCCCAAAGCAATGCCTTCCTCCGTAAGACACACCCTGTCAAAAGTGTTAAAAGTGACCGCTGGTCAAAAACACGCTCTCTCTGCACTACTCTCCGTCTCCTCTTCACTTCGCACTGGACCTCTTGTCCGCTCAGGGCCGTAGGCCTCGAACCTCTCACAAGCTCCGGACCTCGTGTAACGAGTAAATTTTCTTTGTACTTTAAAGCCTGCAAGTTTAGCTTGCCGCGATAAAGTTTCCTTCACAAAGCTGTTCAAAGTAGCTTACTTCCTGCCAGCCTGCCAACAAAAGGAAGTTGCCTCGCTTTTATTTTTGAAGATTTCCTGCCTGCTAAAGAGTTAGCTTGACAAAAATCTAACTTTCTCGAGCAAGTTTAAGCCAGCAACACAGCCGCTAAACCTTCTCCAGTGGACTTCGCAATAACTTTGAAAGACTCAATTTTACTCGGTGTACGACGCTAATGCTAAAAGGCTTGGCTAGTTGTGACAGTAACGAGACGCTTTTTGAATCTCCCGGCCCACGGCAGCCCCTCTGGAGAGTGGAAATAACAGGCCATCCTGGAGGCGACAAACGCCATCGGTTGCGACAGGGTTCGGACAACCTCTAGACCTCTCGTCGCTAAGATCTGAGACCAATCACGACCCCCAGGGTGAGTCTAAACGTTAGTTACACAAGTTTGGCATCTAACTGTCTAAACATAACAGCCTTGGCCTCAGAAACCGTCATCGAACCCCTTTAAACGCTCCGTAACAGCCCCTCATCTAATAATAGAGTTAATAATCAATAGGCCTACTTTCTTTTGTTTCACAAAATCCTCTGAAAGTAAAGTGTTTTATCGTTCTTTGATTTACCCATTCATGTGTCAATAATTATCCCTTTGTGTCATTTCCCCTGTCATTATTCACTGTTTAAATTTTTATAATCTTTAATAAAACCCCATAAAGACATTTACTGTTTCAATGTTTAATTCATTAATTTTCAAAACGAGAAGAATTTACTTCCTTTAGA
Source organism: Neodontobutis hainanensis (assembly GCA_024349245.1). Lineage (NCBI taxonomy): Eukaryota > Metazoa > Chordata > Actinopteri > Gobiiformes > Odontobutidae > Neodontobutis > Neodontobutis hainanensis. The sequence goes on from JALDNG010001324.1 coordinate 43,754, forward strand.
TTAATGAGACTAGACTAAACAGTTTCTCTGGAGCTGTTCAAAACTAGAGTGGTGCGAAAGAAATTAATATTTTGATAAGCAAAATATTAATTATTAAATTTCATAATTAATATTCATATTAATTATTAATTAATAAGACCATATTCCTACAGTCTACAGTCTGTTCTTCTGCACATCTACAGTCTGTTCTAACTGCACATCCACAGTCTGTTCTAATGTAAGTCTACAATCTGTACTACTGCTCATCTATACTCTGTTCTACTGCACGCCTACAGTCTGTTCTTATAAACGTCTATAGTCTGTTATACTACACATCTACAATCTCTACTACTGCACTTCTAAAGTCTGTTCTAATGCACATCTACAGTCTGTTCTAATGCTCGTCCACAGTCTGTACTACTGCATCTCTAGAGTCTATTCTTCTGCACATTGTCAGTCTCTTCTACTGACGTTTACAGTCTGTTCTAATGCTTGTCTACAGTCTTTACACGAGCATTAGAACAGACTGTATATGAGTATTAGAAAAGACTGTAAACGTCCAGTAGAACAGACTGACAATGTGCAGAAGAATAGACTGTAGAGATGCACTAGTACAGACTGTAAACGCATTAGAACAGACTGTATATGAGTATTAGAAAACACACTAGACATGCTTTAGAACAGACTGTAGAGGTGCAGTAGTTCAGACTATAGACTAGCATTAGAACAGACTATATATGAGTATTAGAAAATACTCTAGACATGCTTTAGAACAGACTGTAGAGGTGCAGTTGTTCAGACTATAGACGAGCATTAGAACAGACTGTAGATGTGCAGTAGAAGAGACTGTAGAGCTGCAGTATTATAGACTGTCGACAATTATTAGAAAGGACTGTAGACGTGCAGTAGAACGGACTGTAGACAATTATTAGAACAGACTGTAGACTTGCAGTAGAACAGACTGATGATGCTGCAGAAGAATAGACTTTAAAGGTGCATTACTACAGACTGTACACGAAATAGAACAGACTGTATATGAGTATTAGAATAGACTGTAGACATAATTTTAGAACAGACTGTAGAGGTGCAGTAGTACAGACTCTAGACAAGTAGTAGTTCAGACTGTCGACTTGCATTAGAACAGACTGTAGATGTGCATTAGAACAGACTGTAGATGTACAATAGAACAGACTGTAGAGGTGCAGTTCAACAGACTGTAGACGTGCAGTTGAACAGTCTTCAGAGCAGCAGTAGTACAGACTCTAGATTGGTTGTGTAACAGACTGTAGACGATCATTAGAATAGACTGTAAACGTCTAGTAGAACAGACTGTCAATGTGCAGAATAATAGATTCTAGAGGTGCAGTAGTACAGACTGTAGATGAGCATTAGATCAGACTGTATATGAGTATTAGAAAACACTGCAGACATGCTTTAGAACAGACTGTAGAGGTCTAGTTGTACAAACTGTAGACGAGCATTAGAACAGACTGTAGAGGAACAGTAGAACAAACTGTAGAGGTCGAGTAGTAAAGACTGTTATTGGGTAATAGAACAGACGATATTCGAGCAATAGAACAGACTATAGATGTGCAGTAGTATAGACTGTAAGAAGCAGTAGTACAGAATGTAGACAATTATTAGAACAGACAGAAGACGTGCAGTAGAAAAGACTGTAGACGAGCATTAGAACAGACTGTAAATGTCCAGTAGAACAGACTGACCATGTGCAGAAGAATAGACTGTAGTGGTGCAGTAGTACAGACTGTAGACGAGCATTAGAACAGACTGTATATGAGTATTAGAAAACACTGTAGACATGCTTTACAACAGACTGTAGAGGTGCAGTAGTTGACTGTAGATGAGCATTAGAACAGACTGTATATGAGTATTAGAAAACACTAATAGAAATGCTTTACAACAGACTGTAGAGGTGCAGTAGAACAGACTGTAGACGTGCAGTAGAACAGACTGTAGTTGAGCAGTAGTACATACTGTATACTTGCATAGGAACAGACTGTATATGTGCATTAGAACAGACTGTAGATGTGCAGTAAAACAGACTGTAGACTTGCAATAGAGCAGACTGAAGACGTGCAGTAGAACAGACTTAAGATGCGCTGTAGAATAGACTGTAAACATGCAGTAGAACAGACTGTAGACATGCATTAGAAAAGACTGTAGATGTGCATTAGAACAGACTGTAGATGTGCAGTAAAACAGACCGTAGTTATGCAGTAGAACAGACTGCATTAGAGCAATAGTACAGGCTGTAAACTGGCATTAGAACAGACTGTAGAGGTGCAGTTGTACAGACTGTAGATGTGCAGTAAAACAAACTGTAGATGAGCAGTAGTACAGACTGTAGACTTGCATTAGAACAGACTGTAGATGTCAAGTTCTGTGTGTTTTTAACTGACTACAGCTCTGCCCAAACTTGAAAACTGCTTTATCTCTGATGAATGCAAAGGACAACTCAAAACTGTTCTTTCTTTTTCTTTTTTTCCTAAAGATGATCGGGTGGAACAGAATAGGTTGATAACCTTTAAAATATACAAACCAAAGCAGAAATTAGTTGCAAATAAATCACAAATAACTCAATACCACTTCCTCAAATAGTAAATGTCAAACCAAACAGTCATTTTAATTAACCTATGGTCTCTAATTAAACTTATATAATTTAAACAATACACATGCTTAGAGTAATGTTCACATAAAGTATTCACTATTTGATTTAAATTGGACATTACAACCAAGCAAACAAAATCATACAAAAGTCTTAACTCAACACAAACAAACACACAGTCCACTTTTGTCCTACCAGTTGTGTCCTTGGATAATCAGGAGCTGTGGTCAAAGTTTCTTTTTCCTCAGGAACAAGTGAGATGGCCAACTGAGCTTTTACAAAACATTTCAACTGCCATGCACTCTGTGTGTGCGCTGGTAATTATGGTCCCAAGAGCACTTCCTGGAAGTTGGTTCCATAACCTTTTTGATGCGTGGTTGCCCCCTGCAGTTTGGGAGTGCTCTTAGTAATTTGAGTAAAAATAGGCTGAGTGCTCAGGACAACTTGTACCTTGAATTGACATAACAGTAGATGTGCAGTAAAACAGACTGTAAACGTGCAGTAGAACAGACTGCAGTAGAGCAGAGGTACAGACTGTAAACTGGCATTAGAACAGACTGTTGAGATGCAGTTGAACAGACACTAGACGTGCAGTTGAACAGACTGTAGATGTGCATTGGAACAGACTAAAGACGCATACAGAACAGACTGTAGACGAGCAGTAGAACACACTAAAGACCTGCATTAGAACAGACGGTGGACGAGCATTAGAACAGACTGTAAAGTCCAGTAGAACAGACTAACAATTAGAACAGATTGTAGATGTGCAGAAAAACAGACTGTAGACGTGCAGTAAAATAAACTGCAGTAGAGCAGTAGTAAAGACTGTAAACTGGCATTAGAACAGACTGTAGACATGCAGTAGAACAGACTGTAGATGTGCAGTAGAACAAACTGTTGAGGTGCAGTAATACAGACTGCAAACGAGCATTATACAGACTGTAGAAGTGCAGTAGTACAGACTGTAGATGTGCAGTAGAACAGAATGTAGACGTTTATTAGAACAGACTGTATACCTGCAGTCGGACAGACTGTAGATGTGCTTTAGAAAAGACTGTAGACGTTTATTAAAAATAGACTATAGTCGCAGTAGAACAGACTGTAGACGTGCAATAGAACAGACTGTAGAGGTGCAGTTGAACAGACTGTAGATGTGCATTAGAACAGACTGTAGATGTGCATTAGAAGAGACTGTAGACAATTATTAAAATAGACAATAGTTGTGCAGTAGAACAGACTGTAGACAAGCATTAGAAATTACTGTAAACGTCCAGTAGAACAGACAATGTGCAGAAGAATAGACTCTAGAGGTGCATTACTACAGACTGTAGATGAGCATTAGAACATACTCTATATGAGTATTAGAAAACACTGTAGACAAGCATTAAAACAGACTGTAGAAGTGCAGTACTTCAGACTGTAGATGTGCAGTAGAAAAGACTATTGAGGTGCAGTAGTACAGAATGTCGACATTTATTATTGCCCTTCTACTGTCTCTTATAATGCTCGTCTACTGTCTGTATTACTGCACCTCTACAGTCTGTACTAAAGCACATCTACAGTCTGTTCTAATGCTCGTCCACAGTCTATTCTTATGCAGGTCTTTAGTCTTTACTACTGCACATCTACAGTCTGTTCTAATGGACGCCTACATTCTGTTCTAATGCTCATCTACAGTCTGTTCTATTGTACGTCTACAGTCTTTTCTACTGCACATCAACAGTCTGTTCTAATGCTCATCTACAGTCTGTACAACTGCACCTCTACAGTCTGTTCTACTGCATGTCTACAGTCTGATCTAATGCCATTTTACAGTCTGTACTATTGCTCTACTGCATTCTATTCTACTGCATGTCTACAGTCATTTTTACTGCACATCTACAATCTGTTCTAATTGTCAGTCTGTTATACAATCTACAGTCTGTACTAATTCTGCTCTGAAGTCTGTTCAACTGCACGTCTACAGTCTGTTCAACTGCACCTCTACAGTCTGTACTACTGCACTTCTACAGTCTGTTCTAATGCTTGTCTACAGTCTGTATTACTGCACCTCTACAGTCTTTTATAAATGCATGTCTACAGTGTTTTCTAAAACTCATATACAGTCTGTTCATTTGCTCATCTACAGTCTGTACTACTGCAGCTCTAGAGTCTATTCTTTTGCACATTGTCAGTTTGTTCTACGGACGTTTACAGTCATTTCTATTGCTCGTTTACAGTCTGTTCTAAGGTAATTCTAGAGTCTGTACTACTGCTGCTCTGATTTCTGTTCACCTGCACGTCTACAGTCTGTTTTACTGCATATCTACAATCTGTTCTAATTGTCAGTCTGTTCTACTGGACGTTTACAGCCTGTTCTAAAGCTCATCTACAGTCTGTTCTAAAGCCAATCTAGAGTCTGTACAACTGCTGCTCTGACATCAGTTCAAATGCACATCTATAGTCTGTTCAACTGCACGTCTACAGTCTGTTCTAATGCACATCTACAGTCTATTCTAATGCAAGTCTACAGTCTGTACTACTGCTCATCTACAGTCTGTTCTATTGCACGTCTACAGTCTGTTCTGAGAAACGTCTACAGTCTGTTCTACTACACATCTACAGTCTGTACAACTGCTCTACTGCAGTCTATTCTACTGCACTTCTACAGTCTGTTCTACTGCACGACTATAGTCTGTATTAATAAATGTCTACAGTCTTTTCTAATGCACATCTACAGTGTGTGCTTGTGGAAGTCTACAGTCTGTTCTAATAATTGTCTAGATTCTGTTCTACTGCATGCCTACAGTCTCTTCTAATAATAGTCAACATTCTGTACCACAGCACCTCTACAGTCTCTTCTACCGCACATCTACAGTTTGTTCTAGTGGTTGTCTACAGTCTGTACTACTTCACCTCTACAGTCTGTTGTAAAGCATGTCTACAGTCTTTTCTAATACTAATGTACAGTCTGTTCTAATGCTCGTGTAAAGTTTTAACAACTGCACCTCTACAGTCTATTATTCTGCACATCGTCAGTCTTTTCTAATGCACATCTACAGTCTGTTCTAATGGACGTATACAGTCTGTTCTAACGCTCGTCTACAGTCTGTTCTATTGTACGTCTACAGTCTCTTATAATGCTACTTTACAGTCTGTACCTCTGCTCTACCGCATTTTGTTCTACTGCACGTCTACAGTCTTTTTATAAACGTCTATAGTCTATTCTACTGCATTTCTACAGTCATTACTACTGTACTTCTAAAGTCTATTCTAATGCTCATCAACAGTCTGTTCTAATGCAAGTCTACAGTCTGTGCTACTGCTCATCTACAGTCTGTACTACTGCACTTCTAAAATCTGTTCTAATGCTCATCTGCAGTCTGTATTACTGCACCTCTACAATCTGTTCTAAAGCATGTCTACAGTATTTTCTAATACTCATATACAGTCTGTTCTAATGCTCGTCTACAGTCTGTACTACTGCACATCTACAGTCTCAACTACTGCACTTCTAAAGTCTGTTCTAATGCACATCTACAGTCTGTTCTAATGCAAGTCTACAGTCTGTACTACTGCTCATTTACGGTCTGTTCTACTGCAGGTCTACAGTCTGTTGTAATAAACGTCTACAGTCTGTTCTACTGCACATCTATAGTCTGTACTACTGCACTTCTACAGTCTGTTCTAATGTACATCTACAGTCTGTTTTACTGCTCATATACAGTCTGTTCTACTGCACGTCTACAGTCTGTTCTAAAGCCAGTCTAGAGTTTGTTCTACTGCTGCTCTGAAGTCTGTTCAACTGCATGTCTGTAGTCTGTTAAACTGCACCTCTACGTCTGTTCTATTGTATGTCTACATTCTGTTCTAATGCACATCTACAGTCTGTTCTAATGCAAGTCTACAGTCTGTACTACTGCTCGTGTACAGTCTGTACTACTGCACCTCTACAGTCTGTTCTAAAGCATGTCTACAGTCTATTCTAATACTCATACACAGTCTGTTCTAATGCTCGTCTACAGTCTCTACTAACGGACCTTTAAATTTTATTCTTCTGCAACATCATTAGTCTGTTTTACTGGACATCTACAGTCTGTTCTATACACGTATATAGTCTCTTCAAATACTCGTCCACAGTCTGTTCTAATGCAGTCTGTACTACTGCACATCTATAGTCTGTTCTATTGCTCGAATACAGTCTGTTCTAATGCCCAATAAAAGTCTTTACTACTCCACCTCTACAGTTTGTTCTACTTCTCCTCTACAGTCTGTTCTACTGCAGGTCTACAGTCTGTTCTAATGCCAGTCTAAAGTCTGTACTACTGCTGCTCTACAGTCTGTTCTACTGCAAGTCTACATTCTGTTCTACTGCACATCTACAGTCTGTTCTAATGCACGTCTACAGTCTGTTCTAATGCTCATCTACAGTCTGTTCTATTGTACGTCTACAGTCTTTTCTACTGCACATCAACAGTCTGTTCTAATGCTCATCTACAGTCTGTACAACTGCACCTCTACAGTCTGTTCTACTGCATGTCTACAGTCTGATCTAATGCCATTTTACAGTCTGTACTATTGCTCTACTGCATTCTATTCTACTGCATGTCTACAGTCATTTTTACTGCACATCTACAATCTGTTCTAATTGTCAGTCTGTTATACAATCTACAGTCTGTACTAATTCTGCTCTGAAGTCTGTTCAACTGCCTACAGTCTGTTCAACTGCACCTCTACAGTCTGTACTACTGCACTTCTACAGTCTGTTCTAATGCTTGTCTACAGTCTGTATTACTGCACCTCTACAGTCTTTTATAAATGCATGTCTACAGTGTTTTCTAAAACTCATATACAGTCTGTTCATTTGCTCATCTACAGTCTGTACTACTGCAGCTCTAGAGTCTATTCTTTTGCACATTGTCAGTTTGTTCTACGGACGTTTAAAGTCATTTCTATTGCTCGTTTACAGTCTGTTCTAAGGTAATTCTAGAGTCTGTACTACTGCTGCTCTGATTTCTGTTCACCTGCACGTCTACAGTCTGTTTTACTGCATATCTACAATCTGTTCTAATTGTCAGTCTGTTCTACTGGACGTTTACAGCCTGTTCTAAAGCTCATCTACAGTCTGTTCTAAAGCCAATCTAGAGTCTGTACAACTGCTGCTCTGACATCAGTTCAAATGCACATCTATAGTCTGTTCAACTGCACGTCTACAGTCTGTTCTAATGCACATCTACAGTCTATTCTAATGCAAGTCTACAGTCTGTACTACTGCTCATCTACAGTCTGTTCTATTGCACGTCTACAGTCTGTTCTGAGAAACGTCTACAGTCTGTTCTACTACACATCTACAGTCTGTACAACTGCTCTACTGCAGTCTATTCTACTGCACTTCTACAGTCTGTTCTACTGCACTATAGTCTGTATAAAATAAATGTCTACAGTCTTTTCTAATGCACATCTACAGTGTGTGCTTGTGGAAGTCTACAGTCTGTTCTAATAATTGTCTAGATTCTGTTCTACTGCATGCCTACAGTCTCTTCTAATAATAGTCAACATTCTGTACCACAGCACCTCTACAGTCTCTTCTACCGCACATCTACAGTTTGTTCTAGTGGTTGTCTACAGTCTGTACTACTTCACCTCTACAGTCTGTTGTAAAGCATGTCTACAGTCTTTTCTAATACTAATGTACAGTCTGTTCTAATGCTCGTGTAAAGTTTTAACAACTGCACCTCTACAGTCTATTATTCTGCACATCGTCAGTCTTTTCTAATGCACATCTACAGTCTGTTCTAATGGACGTATACAGTCTGTTCTAACGCTCGTCTACAGTCTGTTCTATTGTACGTCTACAGTCTCTTATAATGCTACTTTACAGTCTGTACCTCTGCTCTACCGCATTTTGTTCTACTGCACGTCTACAGTCTTTTTTATAAACGTCTATAGTCTATTCTACTGCATTTCTACAGTCATTACTACTGTACTTCTAAAGTCTATTCTAATGCTCATCAACAGTCTGTTCTAATGCAAGTCTACAGTCTGTTCTAATGAAAGTCTACATTTTGTACTACTGCTCACCTACAGTCTGTTCTTCTGCACGTCTACAGTCTGTTCTGATAAACTTCTACAGTCTGTTCTACTGCATATCTACAGTCTATACTACTGCACTTTTAAAGTCTGTTCTAATGCACATCTACAGTCTTTTCTAATGCAAGTCTAATGTTTGTACTACTGCTCATCTACGGTCTGTTCTACTGCAGGTCTACAGTTAATGGATTGGATTTATATTGCGCTTTTCTCCCAAGGGACCAAGGGACTCAAAGCGCCCACAAGCCGTCCATTATTCATTCATACACAGTCACACACTGGTGATGGTAACTACAACTGTAGCCACAGATGCCCTAGGGCAGACTGACAGAGACGTGGCAGCCATTTTGACCCTAAGGCCTCTTTGACCATCACCACATACATTCACTGAACATTCTTAAACATTCATACGAGGCAAGGTGGGTTAAGTGTCTTGCCCAAGGACACAAGGACAGAATGAATTGTGGGGAGAGCGGTTGAAAGACGACCGCTCTACCACTGACGCCCTATACAGTCTGTTATAATGAACGTCTACAGTCTGTTCTACTGCACATCTACAGTCTGTACTACTGCACCTCTACAGTCTGTTCTAAAGCATGTCTAGAGAGTTTTCTAATACTAATATAAAGTCTGTTCTAATGCTCGTCTACAGTCTGAACTACTGCACCACTAAAGTCTATTCCTCTGAAGCATTGTCAGTCTGTTCTACTGCAAGTCTACAGTCTGTTCTAATGCCAGTCTAGAGTGTGTACTACTGCGGCTCCACAGTCTGTTCTACTGCACATCTACAATCTCTTCTACTGCACATGTACAGTCTGTTCTAATGGTCGTCTACAGTCAGTTCTAATGCTCGTCTACAATCAGTTCTAAAGCCATTCTAGAGTCTGTACTACTGCTGCTATGAAGTCTGTTCAACTGCACTACAATCTGTTCAACCGCACTACAGTCTGTTCTACTGGATGTCTACAGTCTTTTCTAATAATTGTCTAGAGTCTGTTCTACTGCACGCCTACAGTCTCTTTTCATAATTGTCAACTTTCTGTACTACTGCACCTCTACAGTCTCTTCTACTGCACATCTACAGTTTGTTCTGATGGTCGTCTAGAGTCTGTACTAGTGGAACTCTACAGTCTGTTCTAAAACATGTCTACAGTCTTTTCTAATACTCATGTACAGTCTGTTCTAATGCTCGTAAAGTCTCAACTATTGCCCTCTACAGTCTATTCTTCTGCACATCGTCAGTCTGTTCTACTGCACATCTACAGTTTGTTCTACTGCACATCTACAGTCTGTTCTAATGCAAGTCCACAGTCTGTTCTACTCTTTGTCTACTATAAACTGTTGTGATAATTGTCGACATTCTGTACTACTGCATCTCTACAATTTGTTCTACTTCACAACCTCATTATGTTCTTATGCACGTCTATTGTCTGTTCTAATGCTCGTCCACAGTCTGCTCTAATGCAGGTCTTTAGTCTGTAAAACTGCACAAATACAGACTGTTCTACTGACGTCTACAATCTGTTCTAATGCTCGTCTACAGTCTGTTCTATTGTACGTCCTACAGTCTGTTCTAATGCACATCTACAGTCTGTTCTACTGGACGTTTACAGTCTGTTCTAATGCTCGTCTACAGTCAGTTCTAAAGCCAAACTAGAGTCTGTACTACTGCTGCTGCTCTGAAGTCTGTTCAACTCCAAGTCTACAGTCTGTTCTAATGCCATTTTACAGTCTGTACCTCTGCTCTACTGAAGTCTGTTCTATTGCACTTCTACAGTCTTTTTTACTGCATATCTACAGTCTGTTCTACTGCACATCTACAGTCTGTTCTAATGCAAGTCTACAGTCTATACTACTGCTCATCTACAGTCTGTTCTACTGCACGTCTACAGTCTCTACTACTGCACTTCCTTTTTCACACTTACCTCACACAAACACTGAACCACAGCTTTCACACTTTGAGACTTTTCTCACAGTCGACCCATCATGCAACACCTGTTTAGAATAAAATAAAAATAGAATACATTTTAAATAATCATTAAACTATATGCATCACATGTAAGTCGGCAGTTAGCAGTAGAAGTGACACCTGTAGCACTAAAATATTGTAAACAACTAAATACAGTCTGATCATTGTTATATGAACCTGTTGATCTTTACTCCGTTAGATATATTGAGTACTAAGAAAAACATTGAAGATCAGTGTAAGAACTAAAGGAAATAGATGTGTTACTTCTTCTTGACTCTACAATGACACTGAGACAAAGAAGGAGCAACTATGAACTGTGTTGTCGTCTTGAAGCTGAAGGAGAGATAACATCATTCTTGTTCAGAAACGTGTTAGATACTTGTCTTTTGTGGTTATTGTTCTGTAGAGGTTTATAATTGTTTGTGTGTTTGTTAGAACTGAAGCTACAGTACAGCTCACAGAGGGAGTGAGATAAAGTGTGTCATTGAACGTCATAGAAATGTGTGGCTTTTGACCTAAAAATGAAACAAGTGCAGTGACACACTTTAAAAACTGAATGTGCTGGAGTTCAAGGAGCAGTGTTGTCGTCCTGGGCCTGATCCTCTCTGTTAGTGTTCATCCATGAGTTAAAGTCAGATCCTGGTTCATTCTGGTTTCTGACTGAACTCTATAGTCTCCAGATCTGTGAACAGTTTGAAGGAGAAAACACTCACAGCTGAGCAGCTCCAGGAGATGCGCGCTCACGAGATGCTGCGCGCTCCTGCCAAGGTGGAGCGGAGCTACAGGTGACAGCTGAAGCTAAGGTTAGGAGATGGTGAAACAGTTTATTTTGTTGCTTTAATGGAGGTTTCAAAATTCCCTTTTTCATTTCCAGTGCGGACACAAACTCCTGTCCATCAGTTTAATCATCTATAAGTCTAATCAGCACAATCAGCAAATATAATAACTACATAATCATTTAAAACCTATAGTAAATCATCAATTCATTGTAATCCATGTAAAGCTCTGCTGCAGTGCCTTATAGTGTCTTGGTGGGACTCTTGAATTTTTGTAGCAGTGGTGGTCAAACCAAGGCCCAAGGACCCAATACTGGCTGTTCAATCTGCCAAGCATTAACTACTAATTTAATAATAATTAAAGACAGCAGATATTATATTGACATTAACAATTAATTGAGTTTTAGAGTTTTTTCACTGGAGTCTCCTCAAAGGCCATATGTCTGATATTCCAAGAAACTGAACTCAAAGTCAGCCGCTTCTTTTCTACCGAGCCAAATACAAACCAGCCAAGTTACAGACTTTTATTTCTAGTTTGTTCACCCTGCTGTAGGGTGTTACTGTTCAGTAAAATTATTTTGTGTAGCAGCTGACGATCATTAAAATATACAACAATTATTCACTGTTTTAATAAATCTGCTTGCACCAATAAATACAAACAATTCAAGCTGCAGTGAGTCCAAATGAAGGGCATTTAAAGTCACTCTACCTCAAATTTAACAACAAACCTTAACACACATCACAGATTAAGCAAGACTCTAGCTCAACTCAACACAAAGATTGTTTTTTTCACGTCACAATCTGTTCGAATAATAATCTGAATACTTTACCGGACACAGTTACAAGTTTAGTCACATTTATCGATCCGCTCTGAAGACCGACACTGGTATTCTCCGCTCATCATGCAATGGTAAGTGTTTATCCGGTGTAGAAATGAGACACATTTGGATTATTTCTCAACTCAACATCTAAAATACAAAGGAAGAAGAAACAAAGATGAATATCGACAGAAAATAAAGGTGCATTACCTTCAGCATGTCCAATGAAGACAAGGATATTCAGCACTGAAAATCAGAAATGTCAATATATAAGCAATCAAAGAAACTTAATATACAGCAACATTCTCACATTTTAATAGAAAAACCAAAGACAAAATGTGTGTCATTTTTATAACGGCAAAAGTGAGAGCTCTGAATTAAAGAAGGTATGTTTAAAAGCTGGTGTTTCTTCTTTTTTCAACTTGTTACTTTCTTATTTATTAAGACAAAACTTGCAAAACCTTCACTGGCACACTTTCTAACACATATACAGTAAATATAATAAAATATATGCCTTTGTAGTTTATAGATATTGGTAATGTTTTAAAAAGGTGTGTCAGTAAAGTTTTTACAGTGCATGATCACATGTCACAGATTGATCTCCTCTTTACAAGGGTTTACATAAGGATTAGAAAACATTAATGTATAAAGTTATTTAGAGGTAGTCCTTAAGAAAAGTGAAAGCAAATTTTATATATAACACTGGTTAATGGTTTACAACCCATTAAGAACCTTTTATTAATGAATGTACAGTAAATTTTAATCTTAGAAGCTAAATAACTTATTGCTTTACAATTGGATTAACACATTTATAAGGTATTTGCAGTGTGAAAATAATAATTTGTTAATACATTGTAAATATCTTATTTTCAGATTATATTCCAAAGCAGGAGTTTCAAACACTTTTAGTTCAGGAAACACAATCTGAAGTGGACCAGTAAAAGAATAGAATAAAAACCTATAAATAACAACAACTCCTTGTTATTCTTTGGTCTAAAGTGCAAAGAGGTACAATTACATTATAATGTCAGTGATCTCATTAATCACAGACCAAAAAGGTTAATGTTGGCTGTCGAGAGATTGTCTTTTGTCCATGTGGAGCTACCGTAGTTCATCATGTGTGTGTTTTCACAAACTCATTCTCACAATATATCTTTGAAGCTAATGTTTTGCTAGCATAAACGTATTTAACGAAGGAGCCTTTATGCACTTTCGCTGACCTTTCGGCTACAGATAAAAACAGACAGGTTTCCCATTCTCCTCAGAGAATAAATAGAAAGTGGTCATTTTTTGCAGAATTTTACACCTTGTGTCTACTTTTCTCTGTCACAGAGTTATTTTTACAGCAAAAGACAAAAGAATAAAACAAACTTACCATTTATGGGACCAGATGGTGCACTGCTGCCCTCTGCTGTTCAGTCCTGGGAGTCAGTGTTGTGTTGTGTTCTCTACTATTACTAAAACACTGCGACCACAGTGGACAAAATAGAAATAGCAGTTACCTGGATTTAAAACGATAGAAAATTTTCTTTTTTCCATCCCTGTCTCAGATTTCACTTTCTCCCAAAAGCAGCTGAGGACCTCCCCTGCTTCTTTTTATTTAAAAATATCAAACTGTAGTTAGTTAGCTTAGCATTAGCTTAGCCACATACCGCATTTATCTCTGCTTTGTAAAACATTACATTATTGAATTGACAGAATTTATTGGGTTTCACGTTGCCTCCATTTTCTCTGTTGCAGTTATTCTGTAATAAAAGACACATTCAGCAGATATTAATCTTCCTGGAGCATTTATGACACGCCAGTGTCGACCAATGGCAGCGCACTCTTTTCAATGTAATGTTCAATGTTCACAGCTGTACCCAAAGTACAAACATGTCACAAATGCTAAAAATTAAGTTTGCTAGGAAAAATAAACAATACATGAGATTTTTTAATGCAAACAAGTGCAGATTTGAGGATGACTCTCTTTAGTTTGGGCTCTAGGGTTCCTCTGTGAGTCTTTAAAACTCTGTCTTCATTTGTTCTTTATTTAGGTTTGATTAGTTCTATCGATGTTGAGTCTGTGTCGTATCCTTCTCAAAGATCCTTTATAACGTTTACAAAGATGGATTACCAGTGCTCGAGGGCACAAACCATCAGTTTAAACAAACCTCTGCCGACACACTCAGAGTCAGATCAGGGTTTTTACTCATGTGGGACCAACACAAAAGCACAATCTAAGTAAAGACTGAGGGTAACAGGTCAGGATACCAGAGCAAAGAAAACAAATACTTTTAATATAAAGATTACATTTGACATTTGCTTT